>CAUYQS010086808.1:0-21105 GCA_963574585.1 Otolemur crassicaudatus | reverse complement strand
GGCTGCAACCAAAAAATAGCCGGGCGTTGTGGCGGGCGCCTGTGGTCCCAGCTACTTGGGAGGCGGAGGCAGGAGACTCGCTTGAGCCCAGGAGTTGGAGGTTGCTGTGAGCTGTAATGCCATGGCACGCTACCCAGGGGGTTAGCTTTAGGCTCTTTCTAAGAAAAAAAAAAAAAAAAAAAAAAAAGCAGAATATGAACATTTTAACTCAATATCTAAGAAAATGACATGAAGGTTATGTTAACCAGATACTCTTTGATGAGAGTATTTCAAAATGTATATGAAAACAGTACATTGTACCCCATGATTGCATTAATGTACACAGTTAAGCTATAAGAAATAAAAAAAAAAATCTAGAAAAAAAAAGTGGAAAATGAAGGAAAGACTGAGAAGGCTTTGGGTTTCATAAAACAAGGAGGACATTTTTTTGAAGAATACGTCTCACACTTAATATGCAAATCAAGTGTGTCTTTTGAATGCCACCAAAACTGACATTTTGTAAAAGTTGGAAACAAACATGGAGGTTCCTGTGGCTGGGCCCATTGCACTGGTCATGATGCTCTGCTAGGCTCCTGTTCACATGTCTGTGGGCAGCCTCTTCTGCAGGATGCTGTACTGGCCAGGAGGCTTTTGCAGCTAAGACAAGGCGCCTGAGTCGATGGTGTACATGGGAAATGCGTGTCTCACGTAACTCACAGCACAGATCAGGGTGGGCTTTAGGTACAGGACATTCTGTGACTTGATGCTTTTGTCAGACCACGTTCTTCCCACACTCTCTGCTCTGCCTTACTCAGCACTGATGTCACCCTGAGGCTGGTCCATCTCAGGTTGGCAGTCAGTGACAGTTGGGGCAATATGCTTTCTTATTCACACCCAGCATGAGAAGACGGAGAACCCTCTTTTCCCAACCTTATGAATTCTTCCTTCAACCTGATTGGGCCAACTCAGGGCACATGTGCAACACTTGATAGGTAAATGTCACCAAGGAGATGCCGTGTGTTGACAGTTAAATTCATCCCCAGGGTGGTGTGATAGTGAGGCATTAGCTTTGGGTCCACCAGATGCCTCTGTTCGTCCTCATTCTTGGCTGTGCCCTGTGTTGGCAAAGATGCCAGTTCAGTTTTTCATCAGTCAAATTCCATGTTAAACCCCACCAGAAACCAATTCTTTGGAAATCGGGCCATCTCCTTGTCTCTGTCAACTGCAACCCTCTTCCTTGCACTGTCCTTAAAACCCCAAAATATTTAACTCCGTGGTTTGGGCCTCCATATATTTTTCTCAATAATGGCATATTCCTAATTGGTGGGACCACACCAGTGCATTTTACAAGGGTACATGTTAAATTTACTAAATGTAGAATATAAATGTTTTAACACAATAACTAAGAAAATGTGGTGAAGGCTATGTTAACCAGCTTGATGAAAATATTTCAAATGGCATATAAAAGCAGCACATTGTACCCTGTGATTGGATTAATGTACACAGCTATGATTTAATTAAAAATGGCATATTCCATAATGTAATTTTCTTAAGCCTCCATATGACTCCAGGAGACCAGATAATCACAGCAGCACTAAGATTGTTTGTGAAGCCATAAATATTTAAATGAACAGGAATAGAGTTATTTTCTCCATCAGAGTCCTAAGTTCCTTGTGGTGTCTGCTCTGTGTGATTTTATAACCTATAATTAAGCTGTTTCTGCACATACCGGCTAATGTCTGGGAATGAGGTTGTGGGAAGCGGCAGGTGGCTTGCTCTCCTGGTCTCCAGGTTCTATCCCTGGCACCACTGGTTCCTCGAGTAGGGAGGTTTCCCAGTTAATGAGGCTGCCACCTAGCTCTCAGCTATCTGACCCCACATCCTGGGCCATTGCCAGCTACAATCCAGGAAGCACAAGTCCCTAAAGCGATTAGCTGCACAGAAGATTGGGTTTTACAGCTGCCTTTTGGATGCTAAGGTAATTATGTCTCCGCTACCACTGTCCTGGACAGGCGATTGGTCTCCAGGGTTCTCTCTAAATGCACATTAGGCCCACAGCCAGGCCTGCGTTCTCATCTACCCGTGAACTCCCTGCAAAGATGCTCTTTTGCACTTATCAGAGGGTGAGATCGCAGTATAGTGGAACAGGGGAGGGTAACGTGGGGATCTAATTCTTGGAGTCACCTGTGATCCTGTGATGCTGGTCACAAAGGAAGGTTCTTGGGCTGCAAAGCCATACTCCCCAAGGACAGAATAAGAGCCCATGACCAGAGACTCCAGCATCCATTTCTCCCCTGGCTATAGTCCTCCCACAGGCACAGGGCTGCTTATTCAGACATGATGAAAATGAGCCTGAGAGATGGAACCTATCTGCTTAGGACCATGCATGAGGTTTAACGTACAGGCAGAAAATGAACCCGGGTCTTGGTAGCCCCACGCTAGTACTCTAACCAGCGTGGGAACTGGGCTATTAATGTTCTAGTTTGTGCATCCCTGTAATTCTGCTTGAGGAGGGTAAGAATAGTGGAGGTGGTGCCCTGCCTGAGGGTCTGCAGTCAAGGGAGTGAGTGAAAATCAGACCTTCTATCTGTTCACCAAGCCATGTTCCCTGGCATGGACCCATCTGCCTGAAAGAAGCTACATCGTTTTTATATTTCTTTTCCCCTCTATTTTACTGCTCTCTCTCTATATATGTATATAAAATTAAAATATATATAATTATTTTATCTTATTTGTATATGTGATTCTCTTTTAATTGATGTAGAACTTACATACAGTGAAATACACACATCCTTAATGTTGGATCCATCTGATGGATTTTGACAAATGTATATATATCTGTGTAACCAACTCCCTATCAAGAAAATGAATATTTCCCATTTCCACAAAAAGTTCCCTCCTGGTCTCTTTTGGTCAGCCTCCAGCCCTCAAAACCACTGTGTGATTTATATCATCATGGATTAGTTTGACCTGTGCTTATACTTCATTTTAAAGGAATCACGCAGTGTGGGGGGTTTGTGTGTGGGCGTGTGGCTTCTTTCCTTCAGCATAATGACTGAGAATTTTCCACATTATTGTGTATATTGTCGATTTCTCCTGCCAAGAAGTATTCCATTATAATGAAATACTACAGTTGTTTATTCACTTGCCTGTTGGTATACATTTGGGTGGTTTCTAATTGGGGGATATTTTAACTAAATGTATTGTAAATATTCCTGTGTGGAGTTTTGTGGGCGCATGCTTTCATTTTTTCCTTGGTAAATATCTGGGAGAAGAATCCCTACGTATAAGGTTGGTATCTGTTGAGCTTAATAAGTCCTGCGGTGTGAATGAGTACAGTACTGGCCTGTACCATATGACCGTGTACTGTATGCGAGCATCCTTGATGTTCCACATTTACCAACATTTGGTTTTGTCAGATCTGTGAACTTTTAGTGGTATGAATAGTACTCATTTAATTTGCATTTTCCTAATGACATGTGCTTATTCACCATTCGCATATCTTCTTTTGTGAAATGTCTGTTTAAATGTTTTGCCCAATTTTGATTGTGTTGCTTGTCTTTTTATTATTGAGTCCTATGAGTTTTAAAACATACACCAAATACCAGCCCTTCATCAGAAATACGTTTTGTAAATATTTATAGTCTTTGATTTTGCTTATTCCTTTTTAAAGAAACAATCCTGGTGAGCAAAGGCTTTAATTTTGATAAATTCTGATTTGTCAATTTTTTTTAAATTTATGCTTGTTGCTTTTTGTATCCTGTACAGAAAACTTATATCTACCCCAAATTATGAGGATATTGTTCTATATTTTCTTTTGTAATTTTTATTTTAGACTTTATGTTTAGGCAGACCATTCTTTTTTTTGAGACCGAGCCTCAAGCTGTCCCCTGGGTAGAGTGCTGTGGCATCACAGCTCACAGCAACCTCCAACTCCTGGGCTCAAGCGAGTCTCCTGCCTCTGCCTTCCGAGTAGCTGGGACTACAGGCGCCCGCCACAACGCTCGGCTATTTTTTGGTTGCAGCCGTCATTGTTGTTTTTTGGCGGGCTCAGGCTGGATTCAAACCCTCCACCTTAGGTGTATGTGGCTGGCGCCTTAGCCACTTGAGCCACGGGCGCCGACCCAGGCCACTCATTTTAAAGTAACTTTTGCTTAATGATGTGAAGTAGAGGTCTAGGTAATTTCCCCCATTTCCAGGGTTTTGTAATTTATTGAAAAGACTTTTCTTTCCCCCATTGGATTTCATTGGCACTTGTGAAAAATAAAATAGCCACATAAAATTGAGTTTATTTCTGGGTTTGTTGTTCTGTTTCATTGATCTATTAGTTGACATTCCTTATGTGAGTACCACAGTCTCTAAATGAATGTAGTAAATATTTTAAAGTCTGAATTCAGGTAGGGTAAGTCCTCCCATTTTCTTCTCTCTTCTTCTCAAGATTGCTTTAGATATCCCAGATTCTTCATCTTTCAACTCAAATTTCAGAACTACATTGTCAATTTCTGCAAAAAAAAAAAAGCCTGATTGTAATTGATTAGATTGGGATTGCATTCAACCCATACATCAACTTAAAGAGAATTGACATCTATACATCTATAAAACACTGAGTCTTCAAATCCATGAACATAGACTAGCTCTCTGCTTTTTTAGGTCTTTAATTTCCCTCAGCAATGTTTTTAGTTTTCACTGTATAGATCTTGCATATTTTTTTTACATTTACTCTCAGCTATTTGTGTTTTTAAAAATGTATCATTGTAAATGATACCGCTTTCTAAATTTGAGTTTCAAATTGTTTGTTACTAACATACACAAATACGATTGAATTTTAGATATACTTACCTTATATTTTGTGACCTTGATAAGCCCACTTGATAATTTTAGTAGTTGTTTTGTACATTTCTTAGCATTTTCTACATAAACTATCATGTCATCTGCAAAACAATTTTGTTCCATTCTTTCTTACATTTATTAATGCCTTTTTTGGATTATTTATTTATTTATTTATTTTATTGAATCATAGCTGTGTACATTAATACTATCATGGGGTACAGTGTGCTTTTTTATATACAATTTGAAATGTTTTCATCAAACTGGTTAATATAGCCTTCTTGTTGTTTTCTTAGTTATTGTGTTAAGACATTTATATTCTACATTTAGAAAGATTCACATGTACCCTTATAAGATGAACCATAGATGGGATCACGCCTTTTTTTTTTTCCTTAACTTGCCTATTACGTGGCTAGAACCTCCGGTACATAGTTAAATAGAAGAGAGCACCTATCTTTGTTTTGTTCCTGGTCCTAAGGGAAAAACATTAAATACTTTGCTATTAAGTATAATGCTAACTGTAATATCTTCATAAATGCTCTTTGCTTGAACTCTTCTGAAAATTTTCTTATAAGTGGGTGCTGAATTTTGTTAACTGCTTTTTTTACATCTATTAAAATTATCTGGCATTTTTCCTCTTTTATCTTATTGATATTGTGATTGACATTGATTGATTTTCAAAGGTTAAACAAGGCTTGTATTTTTGCAAGAAAACCCACTTAGCCATGATACATTATCTTTTTTCTATAGTGCTAGATTTGTAGAGTGATATTTGTGCATATGTTCATAAGAAATATTTATCCATAAATTTCTTTTAGGTATTATCTTTGTCAGATTTTTGTGTTACAATTACACTGGCTGGTTATGTCTGCAGAATAACCCTTCTTTCATTTCTGATATTACTAGTTTATACTACCTTTGTTTTCTTGGTCAGTCTAGCTAGGTTTTTTTTTTAATTATTAAATCATAGCTGTGTACATTAATGCAGTGCATGTACATTAATGCATAATGTGCTGGTTTTATATACAATTTGAAATATTTTCACCCCACTGGTTAATACAGCCTTCATGGCACTTTCTTAGGTATTGTCTTAAGACACTTATATTCTACATTTAGTAAGTACCGTGTTTCCCCGAAAATAAGATCTACCCAAGATTTCTATGCATTTGTTAAATATAAGCCCTACCCTGATAATAAGCCCTAGTGATGGGCGTGTATCGGCATAGCCATGCCCTGCATTTCAGCGCAGTGTAAGGAAGACTGGAATACCTTTCATCTGCCACAGCTCCTTTCTTCCAGTTGTTTGCACTTGCGTGGATGCGTGTGTGGTAACCGCTGTCCCAGGCATCCTATTGCACACTTGCGAACGGCTAGGGGAAAGTTCACACGTCACTAGCACCAGCCCCACCAACAAAGTCAGCTCCCCCTGTCAGGTTCCAGAGGATGACTTAACTATTTTTGAATAAATGTAGATTGTTGTATTATACTTAATAAAAATAAGACATACCCTGAAAATAAGCCCTAGTATGTCTTCTTGAGAAAAAATAAATATAAGACAGTGTCTTGTTTTTAGGGAAACATGGTAGCTAGGTGTTTTATAATTTTTTCTTTTATTTTTTCAAAGAACAAACTTTTGAATTTGTTAATTTTCTCTATTATATATGTTTCTAAAGTATTGATTTCTGTGATTATCTTTATTACTTTCTTCCTCTGCTTACTTTGATTTTACTTTGCTTTCTTTTTTTCTAATTTCTTACTGCAAAAGCCTAGAATACATCTATTGGCTTCAGACCTTTCTTATTTTCTAGTGTAAGCACTTAAAGCTACACATTGTCTGTATATTAGCTGCTTGTCCAAGCCCTGTCTGTATATTAGCTGCTTGGCACAAAGTTTCCTCCTGTCTTAGATTTTATCTTTGACCCGTGGATTATTTAGAAGTTTGCTGTTTAATTTCCAAATATTTGTTGAATTTCTAGATATAGTTTTATCATTGATTCCTAATTTAATTTTATTTACTTCCACTCTTCATTGTTTACCTCTTTGTAGATATACGGAGACTTAGTGTATCAGGTTCACTTTGTTAAATATACAATGTGTACTCGAAATAAAAATAGATTCTGTGGTTGCCAAGGGTAGTGCCTGGTGGAGTTATTTAGATCATCCATGTCTTACTGAATTTTGTTTCAGAGTCATCAAATTCATTGCCAAGTTGTTTTACCAGCTGTAGAGAGAGGGATGGTAAAGCTTTTTTAGACTATAGCCAGAGTTCTTTTCCCAAAGCCTACTTTAGATCATGCTACCCTTCTCTTCAAAACTGGCAAGTGCTGACCTGCAGGGCAAGGCCCAACTTCACAGCATGGCTTCCTGGATCCTTCTGAATCCATCCCCGCCTACTTCTGTGGCCTCACCTTTTACCAAACAGCGTGATCAAAGTGTCCATGAGGGGACACCAAGAAGGCCAGTGAACAGGGTGTGTTCTCCCACCCTTCTCTTCACAGCATGCTGAGCCACATCCCAGTATTCCCAAGAATTTCATTTTATTGGCATTGCAGAAGTACCTAATTTTGAACCTGTCATCTGGCAGTTTTCAGCAGACGAAAACACCCTCCTAATGTATCGACCTCCTAATGTTTCTGGGCAGTCCTCAGATTGAAACAGGCAGTGAAAAAGAAGCAATGTAATACCATTGAGGCTATCAGTATGGACTATTCTCCAGTTCCTAAAGATGAATTTGAGATTTTGTTTTTTTGACAAGTTGTAGGAGTTACAGAACAAGAGAGTACATGCAGAAGGGGCTTCCTTAAAGACCAATATAGTCAGATAGCCATTGACAGTTAAATAAAGTTGATTTATTCTGACACTGCCCAAACTTTTGAGTTAGTCTTGCATGGTTCCAGGATCCAGCCTCTGGCAGTTCCTTCTGTATAGGATGCTGTCTCCCTTCCTTCTCACCTTTTGGAATCGAACTCATCATTCAAAGCCCTGCTGCAATGCCTCCTCCTCTGTAAAGACTTTCTTGATTTTCTTCTCAGAGGTACCCCCCAATCCTCCCCATGGGAATTTGCCCACATCCTGTTTTAACATAAAATAGTGGTAACAACTATGTATTTATAAATAAATGAATAGATCCAAGGTTGTATCCTGGGTCTGCCACATGTTGGGGGCAATTACTTAGCCTCTTTAAGCTTCTGTTTTCTCATCTGTAAAGTGGGGTTAATAATGGGAACTTCCTCATAAATTGCTGTAGGAATTAAATGAAGCGATACTTATAAAGTACTCTAGCAAGAGCACATAATAGGATCAGTGCTGGTGGATACAATGACAATGGGGTAGTGCTGGTTATGAGTACTTGGTTAATTTTGTCTAAAATTGAATGGTTATTTTTATCGATCTCTTCTTCTGAACTATAATCTCCTACAAGAAAGAAATTGCATCTATCATCTTGGTGTGTACCTGGCACACAGTAAGCACTCTGTAAATGTCTTTTAAAATGTCAGATGATATGCACCAGATCCTAAAACTGGCATGAAAGCACATTTCTTTCTCAATACTGTAAAAGGTCCAAAGTCTCTGGAGTCATCCGGAAAGGTAAACATTCTATCAGAAAGTATTTTTTCAAATTTATTAATATATATGTGTGTGTGTTTGAACTGCTGCATGCCAGGAGAAATGTGAGGTCAGACTCAACTCTTCCTTGTATCTTTGAGTTCTTGCTGGTGTTTTTGGCCTTGTTGAGTTCCTGTAGTCGTGCACTACAGGATGCAGGGTGAGGGTGGCCTGAGTGTTTTTGCATCTGTTTTGTAAGCTAGCTCTACCCTGTTTGTTAAACACTCCCCACTTCCGCACCATTAGTGGCTGGGTGGGGGAGGTAGAAGGAATGGGCTAAGGCCAACTTCATATACACCCATTAATGTATTGGTCCAGAGGGAACCAGCTGGCTGTGTTTTCCATTGTTGGCGCATGTGCACAGAAGTGTTTGTCCTGCAATGATGAGGGAGCCACAGGCCTAGAACAATGGTGAATGATTTATTTGGCAAAGTGTATTTGAGTTCCAAAGTGTTGCTAAGCATGTTAAATAGCTATTCTCTTTCCTAAGTCCCAGCCAGTGGTTTCTGGATACATCTGGGAAAAATTTCACTTACTTTACATGAGTTTTCAAGGTGCTCTCTTGCCTTTCCCTTCAATCTTCCTAGACCTTGGATAATAATGATTACTGTGCTTCCAACTTTTTTAATGTGACTGATCAATGTTATGTAAATTAAAAAATTAAATTTAAAAATTCAAAAGATTAAAAACGTAAACAAATCAATCACCCATGAGTTCCAATCCATTCTGTATCCATATTGTATTTCTTCATGTTCTGATGCACCGTGAGGAAGTCATGTCTAAATGTCAAAATTGGTGACCTGTCTCACCTGAATGTACCACAGGCTTAGAATCTACCTTCAGGGAGGACTCTTTTACTCACCTGTGGCAAAAAGTTGCTCCAAATGCCACCACCCCTTTCTAGCCCACACTATGGCTATGAAAATCATCATGAATTAAAAATATTCTTCCCACAGAGTGTGAGTTTTCAGTAAAAGTTCAAAAAGTCACAACGTGTTTGTTTCTCCAAAATGAATCAAACACAGGCTGGAGGTTGATTTATACCCTGTCAAGCTCTGGAATATATTTTGTATGTTTTTAGAAAACAAAGCTGTGTTCATAATTTGATCTTATTTTGTAGCTTTCTCTTTACAATTACAATATACCACAAGTATTTTCTTTCTTTCTTTCTTTCTTTCTTTTTTTGAGACGGAGTCTCACTATGTTGCCCTCAGTAGAGTGCCATGGCATCACAGCTCACAGGAACCTCCAGCTCTCAGGCTTAAGTGATTCTCTTGCCTCAGCCTCCCAAGCAGCTGGGACTATAGGTGTGCGCCACAATGCCTGGCTATTTTTGGTTGTACTTGTCAGTGTTGATTGGTAGGCCTGGGCTGGGTTCGAACCCACCAGCTCCGGTGTATGTGCCCTAGCCTGGTGAGCTACAGGTGCCGAGCCCACAAGTACTTTCTTATGCCATTAATAAAATGTATCATTTTTCATGGTTGCAGAAAACTCCATTGAATTATCATACCATAATTGATTCATCCAAAGTATTATTGTTGGATGTTTAGAATAACCATATCTTAATATAACTCATTAATTCATTTGCCAAACATCCAGGAAGCATGGACTACCTGCCAGGTTTTCACGGAGAGATAAGATAGTCTCGGCCTTAAGAACCTCCCACTCTGGGGAAAAATATCTTTGTGATTCATTGTATATGTATCAGAGCAAGAAGAACCCACAGGGCAGACTTCTCTAATGGGTGGAGGCTCTGCCTAAAGCCTGCCACCTCTCTCTGACCCCAAGTGCTCAGACCTGACCTGCACCTGTTGCAGAGACAAGGCTCATGCCGGGACAGGGGCTGTCTCCTCTTTTCTACCTCCTTCTGGGGTAGTGGTTCTCAGCCCTTCTGTGTGTCCATCTCAGCTGATGGATTTTAGAAATACCAATGCTGAGGCTGATCAATAATCACCAGGAATGAAACCTGAACGGTGATGTGCTGGTAAATATTCAATAATCAGCAATCAAAAAAGTATATGTAATTACACATCTACATAAGTTTATTATAAATTTTGCTGATATAAAGGATGTGTAGAACATAATTTACAAACATGGTAGAACCTCTGTAAGTTGACACCCAAGGGACTGTAACAAACTGGTCAGCATATGGAAGCGGTCAACATAAGGAACGAGGCCTACTGTACTGATTTGTACCTGTGGTGCATTTCCAGGCTATGAATATTAGGTCGATTTAAGGAGGTGGTCAGTGTAGGGAGGTTCTTAACTATAGGGGTTCTACAGTAATTAAAAATATACAGTACTGTTTATGGTAAATTCCATAATAACAACAGATTCTTAGAAAGGTTTTTTTGTCAAACCATAGTCACCCACAGCTACAATTGACAAACCCTGTTTTGCCATGAACAATGGCTCATGTTTTCATTTATGTAAATAAGTTAAGAGGAAAGTGAACACACAAAAACTCCACTCATTTATCAATGACATAAGAGACTTCTTGGCTGGATTACAAAAATAGTTTTGGATCCTGGAAGAAAATTTTTTGTGTGTGTAATTCTCAAATTAATGGAGACATGGCACTCTTTTGAGTCGAATCTACATTGTTAAAATTTATCCATTAATTTCTTAAGGGTAGACAATCAGCAGAATAACAAATCAAGCTCTGATTTGTAGCATTTGCTAATTCCTATGGTGTAAATTCTATGGATGATTTCAAGCTACTAATGGATGTCGCTGAATGCAGAGCTGGGAGGAAGATGCGTCTCATTCTATCATTACATAGAGTGTCCAGTGTGTAGATACAATAGAACTACCCACCACCCAACATGACAGGTGACTCAGCCCAGCCTGGCAGGGAGGGGTCCCCATCCTGCCCCCACTAGGTGGCCAGTGGTGACCCAAGTCCCTGCCAGCAACATGTGGTAGTTTCTATCCACTTGGGCCAATCTCCCCTCTTCAACCAGGGACCAGATAGAGAGGCATGCTGAAAGAAGGAGTACTTTCTAACAACTTGACTTTTATTCTCTCAGATGGAGATAGTTTTATTATATGAACAATTATTTTGTTGGAAAAATTCAAACAGAAAGCTATCTAAAAAAAGGAAAGTTTTCTGCCCCTCAGTCTTTGCCCATTCCTCAGAAAGAATCACCTCTAATAAGTTAGTGATAGATTCTTCCACAGAGTATGCGTCTCTATATTACAATGAGATAGTATGACATTTCTGATTCTGTAACCTGTGCTTTTTACTCAGTAATGAAGTGTAGATGTCATTTTCTGTGATCACATTTCCTCTCTACTTACCCCACATAAACCTTCCCTTCTGTGGATGGCTCCGTAATGTGCTCAGTAAATCCCCATTGAAGGGTGTCTCTGTTGTTTCTGGTGCTTGCCCATTACAAACACTGCTGTGATTTATATCAAGGTGAAATAACACAGTGCATCCTTCATAATCATAATGGCAATCGCCATTTCTCCAGTGTCCACGTGTCAGATGCTGTGCTGGGGACCCACCGTACTGCTACATACAGCAGATAAATCTAACCCTCAGAGAGTCTCAGAAACTTCCCGTGGTCACACACCTGGGATTTTATCGTAATCATGGTCACTTGGTAGACACAGAAACTAGTGGCTTGAAGGAAGAGTTCACTACCTACAGATCTCAAGGGGAAGGGGCCTGCCATAACACTCTGGGCCACATGGGAAGCCACCAAGGTTGTTGAGGCAAAAGGAGAGGGGGCCAGCCCGGGCCAGAGCCCTGACCTTGGTCACACAGTTGGTGTGACAAGAGCCAGGATTTGAGCCCCAGTCTGCTTGTGTCTAGAATCCCACAAGTCTTAGATAGGCCTGGATTTTGCCAGAATGAGTGCATTAATCACACTAGCTACGTTCTCCATTTTATGATGTTTTGATGTCTTGGAGCTTTGCAGACCTGGGAGAGCCTGCCCCTCCTAGAGTTAGCTGATTCTCTGAGATAACTTGCCTGCCAACACACCTGATATACAAACAACCAGCTCCAGGACAACACCCACAACCATCCTTTATCAAACTTTTCTATATCAAGCCAGTATTCTCCCCACCTTAAATCATGCCAGGGCCAAATAATGAATAAGCACCCCTCTCCTCCATAGTCCAGAGCCCACTAAAACCATCCAAACCACGCACTCCTCAACTTACTGGGGTTTGAGCATTCCTTCCCACAGAAACCACGGTCAGGGCCCTGGCCTGGGCTGGCCCCCTCTCCTTTTGCCTCAACAACCTTGGTGGCTTCCCATGTGGCCCAGAGTGTTATGGCAGGCCCCTTACCCTTGAGATCTGTAGGTAGTGAACTCTTCCTTCAAGCCACTAGTTTCTGTGTCTACCAAGTGACCACGATTATGATAAAATCCCAGGCGTGTTTTAAAACAGCAAGGGCTGTTGGGCTCTGGCTGGGAACAAGGGTGCCCACGTTATACCCCACCCTCTGGCTATCTCGCCCTCCACAGCTAGTCTCCTCCACTCAGGCCTGGTCAGTCCCCTCAAGGCTGTGATGCTCTGGACTAAGTTTTCTGTTTCTAAAACTGTGCTTCTGGGTGCCTTTGGGGGTGCTTACCGATGATAAAATCCCTGAGACTTTTTACAGAAAAACTTCAGATAAGGAGAACAATCACAATCCTCTCCCAGGCAACAAGGGGCATGAGTGACTACATTTCCTGGAAAGGGCAGAAAAGCCCATTCAAGTACAGGGGAAGCATTCATCCTTCGGGAAGCTGACTTACTCCAAGGTCCAACAAATGTCTTCCTAGCAACAGAGGTTTCAGATGTCGAGAACACCAGATGGTGCAGGGTTTCCTAAATTAAACATCAAAGGGCTTCTGTAAAGCTTTATCTTGAAGTCAAATCCTCTCTGTTTCCTTTGAGAATTTCTCTAAGAATTAACAATTCTTTCTGTTAGGCCCAGAGATAAAGAAATGGCAAGGAAAAAAAAAAACCCTGGAAAAATGGAAACTTAACATGCAAAATGATGCAGAATTTTTTCTCAGGTAGGAAACAAGACCATGTCCCTAATTTGAGCTTCATAATCCCTTTGTTGAGTCTCACAAGTAGACAAATATTCATAGGGGCTGCCGAGAATTTGCAGAATCTGTCCCAGTTGTGCTCAGGGTGCAGGAGGTATCAGGTTGGAGTCCTCCCCTGCTCCACCCTCTTGTTGGGATCTGCTGGGTTCCTGAGCCAGGACATCAGTAAAGTGACCAAGGAGCAGACCAATGGAGACTCTTCAAGTCAAAGAGCATGTGACACTCACAGGTCTGAATCTTTTGGACATTCCCCCAGTAGGCTCTGAAGGTTCTTCCTTGAGCCTAAAGCCAGGTGGCCCTGAGAGTGACCACGGCCTATAACAGGACCCTGGGGGAATGAGCAGAGGAGTTAAAGCAAAGCATCTGTAGGGGGATGGCTTGGTAGAGTTGTCCCCAGTGACAAGATGGAGAGTCTGTGTGCATTAAGGAACTAGAGTAAGAGGAATTGAATAGGGTGACAGAGCTATTCCTGCCCTGACCCCACACGACTATGGATTTTATGGGTTGGAAAATAGGACTCAGAGCCAACAGAATGTATTGTTAGCTTTGTACATTCTTCTGGACGCTGTGTGTCCTTGAATGCCTTGGTATCAGGATGTCTAATGTTAGACACTCCCTCAGCCTTCTACAAGTGAATTTTGGTGCTGGGTTCTGAGCCCCAGGCAGCTCCTTACGAAAGGAGTAGGGTATAGCAGAGACATGGACCCAGGGTCGGGAGCTGCAGAATAGAGTAAGTCCAGGGGAGCCAGGTTGACAGCAGACTCTAAATTCCATGTGCACATCACAGACTAGGTTGCACATGCAAGAAGAGGCAGAACCATTGTAATGGTTCAAAACAGGACTGGGGGCCATGCTGTGTTTTTTCTGGAAGTTTCACCTGCTTCCAGAGTGGGGGATGGTATGCTGGAGGTGGCTTGTATGGGCTTTGAACTGCAGATCATCCGTCTTTCTCTCTGACTCTGTTCAATGATGTCAGGTTGGTAGTTTGTGTTGGGTGAAGTTCTTTCTCGTGGGGAGAGAAGGACAGCTTGGCCACAGGTGCAAGCTCGCTCCTAGAATTGTATGAAAGCAAGAAATGACTACATGCTCTTAGATGGCATGTAGCAAAATGTCTTTATTTTTCACTCCCTTTTATTGGGAGCTAGTCACGTACACCACATTGATCAATAATTCTAACATCCTCTTATCTTAAACTAGAGAAAAGAAAGTCTGGGAAAGTGAGATAACCATCATAAGATTAGCCTAAAGAAAGGAAGTCTGGGAAAGTAAGACAACCATCTTAAGCTAGCCTCAGGCTGTTCCTCTCTGAAGACCTAAAAGAACTATACATTATCTGACTTCTATTGTTAAAGTTAAAGGTCAGGATAAACAGGAGAGTAAAGCCTTTTTCTTCTATGTACTCAATTGAATTTCCGAAAAACAGGCTCCATGACTGTTTTCTTATGGTTTGGAGACCCCGCAGTTACGATGGAATGTTTTACTCACATCATTATGATGGAGTTTTTCTTTTCACTCACATCAACCTTTGAGTCATGTCCTCTGCTCAGATGGGCTGTTTCGACCCTTATCTGGCAGGCTGACTTGACTACACAGTTGGGGTTCCCTGTAGGAGGTTTTTACGCCTTGCCTGCAGGCCCCCACTGTGTTTTCCCAGGTCGCTTAGGTCTCGACATAAGCGCATAATACTCACAAGTCTTTTTGCTCAGTTTCTGGAATTAAAAGAGCATATTTCATTTAATTTTGTGGGAGTTCACAGTTTGAAAGTGGCCTGCCCCCCTAGGAATATTTACACCATGGCAATCAGCAAATGCTGCAGATCAGGATTTCTTTCTTCCCATAAAAGCAGGTTATTAAATGTTATCAACATGTCACTGGCAGTGGGTGAGTCATGGGAGACAGGTAGGAGAGAAGGAGAGCTCACAAACAGCCCCAACTCCTGTCAGAAAGAAAGCTTGTTTTATTTGGAAACCAGAATTACATAGTGGAAATGGCATGGTCTTAAGAGTCAAACAAATCCACCTGCATCTGAACCTGCACTCTCCTACCTCTCCTACCTATAGTTCATAACCTTGGATACACTGAACTTCAGCATCTTCACTTGCAGGCAGTAGCAGTCTCTGCCTTTTCACAGCATGCAGCTAGTGAACTAAATGAATGGGTAAAACACTCACTTGTTCAGTGCACTAGATAAGGTGCTGTCAGATAGGCCACCACTATATGGGAGACAGAGACAGACACACTGCCATTAGTGCCGGGCAGAGGGGTGATGTTGTGGTATGATGTGACAGCCTGAATCTGGCTGGTGAGCCCCATACACTCATGTGATTCCCTCCCACTCTGTCCCAGGGCTGTTCTCTGTAACCTATAGCATATGGTAGAAGTGATGTGCTGTATTTTTTTCTGATTAGGGCTTGAGTTCTCTGTGTCTCAAGAGAGTGGCTGCAAATGCTGGCCTTTCCTGATGGGGTGCCAGGCCTTTCATTGGATACTTTTTTATCTTGGCAGACAACCTAATGCCTAAGTGCCTGACACGTGACCAGAGGTCACTCTCACAGGAGATTTGTTTATACTGCCAGAGGTCCTTGTGGCTTTTGTCTGACCTGTGTCCAGTTTATTCCTACCAAGATAGCCTCTCTCTAGCAGAGCCCTGATGGGGAAAGAAGTTGGGTCTGGGTGTGTCTGTCAGGTGAGACAAGAGGAGGCAACTCACCAAACACATGATATAAGAGAAGCAGTTTAGTACTCACAGATCTGTGAGAAAAAAGAGCAGGGTGCCTCACAGGGCCAGGGGGAGGGGAGAGCCATCTGAGAGACATGCACTCAGCCAGTAGGTGGGTGCAAGAAAGGGAAAGCCGAAACCTCTACTGGGGTCCAGAGCATCCCCAGGTGTGTCTCCTTCAGGGAATTCTAACTGGTGGGCTTACAGCACACAGGCACAAGTTCCTTCCACTGAGTGGTGCTCACTGTGGCACATCTGCTCCAGGACCATTGGGATCAGTGGAGTGAGTAATTAGGCTGCATCCAGCTGTTTCTCAGGGAGGCGTCACTGGGAAGTGGCTGCATAAGGCAGGTGGATCACAGTGAGGAATGAGAAAGTGGACAACTGGAAATTATGTTGAGAGTGACAAAACCATGCTTCTGGTACAAGAAGGTTCACCTTAAATTCAAAATGGACTCTGAGGCAACATAAAAATTACAGAATTCACTTCTTGATGGTGTGTCATTTCTGATACCAGGTTACAGAAGACTTTGGCTTTGGTCTTGGGCTCTTTCTCTTGAATCATGTTCTTTGTGAGAAGCGAGCAGCCCTAAGCAGAGAGAATGGACTCTGTGGCCCCAGCTGAGCCTTCAGATGTCTTGCAGCTCCTGACAACAGCTCAGCTGCAGCATCATGAAGGACCTTGAGCCAGAACCTCCCAGTTCTTTGACTCTCAACCCTCAGATATGGCCAGAGACAGTAAATTTTGGTCTTATAGTACAAAATTTTGGGTAATTTGTTACACAGCAACAGATAACTAATACATGTAAGCCTAAGGATTTGTGGCTGGAAAACCAGTAGATAAGAAAGTTTTATAGATAAGGAAACAGAAGTTGAAATAAAGGTATGCAAATTACCCACAGAATGCTAAAGAGGGAAATCAACTAGTTCAATTATGTTTTTTTAATTAATTAATTAACTTATTTATTTTCTCAGTTTTGGCCGCAGCCAGGGTTTGAACCCACCACCCCCAGTATATGGGGTCGGTGCCCTACTCCTTGAACCGCAGGTGCCAATTATGTTTTTTGTTGTTGTTGTTGTTTGTTTGTTTTTGAGACAGGGCTTTGCCCTTTTGCCCTGGCTGGAGTGCAGTGGTGTCATCATAGTTCATTGCAACATCAAATTCCTGGGTTCAAGTGATCCTCCTGCCTCAGCCTCCCAAGTAGCTGGGAATACAGGTGCATGCTACCATGCCTAGCTAATTAAAAAACATTTTTTTTTATAAAGGCAGGGTCTTGAATTCCTGGCCTCAAGCAATCCTCCCACCTTGGCCTCCTAAAGTGCTAGAATTACAGGCATGAAGCATTACAGTTAGGCTCAATTATGTCTTAAAAGAGATAAATAAAAACAATATTTATTAGTAAATAGCTTTACAATGTCAAAAAATTAGACTCACAATGCCATGCTTCCAACATATTAACTATTCAGGTTAATATGAAAAGCCTCATCCACTTTTTAGCTATAAGCTGGATAGCTATTATCCTAGAGTATGTGCAATTTTATAGCCAGTTTTTCAAAACTTGACATTTCCATGCTTTCATCTTTCTATAGAGACAACACACTGATAATTGTCTGTATCCCATGCTATCAACAAGCTGTATTTCCTTTTAGCAAACATTTCTATTTTATAGGATAAATAACATCATAAAAATGACTATGACTCTTATACTTACAATGAGGTTACATTCCAATAATTCTGTCATGAATCTAAAATACGGTAAGTTTAAATGCATTTACTACTCTGAGTAATCCATGGTAAAGTATAAAAAAATTGTAGGTTGAAATATCTTACTACAGGGACCATCTGTATGTATGTGATATTTCCATTTCCCCCAGTTAATTTCCTTTGGTTACATTCACAGAAATAGGATTCACAAGAATCATATATATTTTTTGGTTCTTGGTATATAGAGAAAGGGTTGTTGGGGGAGGTGCCTACATTTGTTTCATCCTACATTTCTGATATGTCTGGAGGTCCAGAGGGGATGGCTCCTCTAAGACTCTCACTGATTGGTCTCTAGGGCAAAACTCACCCCTAGAGGTGAAGGGATGAAACAGATGCTGTTTTATTGACAAACTATGTTCTAGTCTAGTTCTGTTCATTATTCTCATATCCACAACTCTAGTGTGTGTGTGTTGTGGGTGCCCATGGGATATATGTAGATGTAGCCCATTGTATAGATAGAGAAAGTGATAGTTTAGACCCAGATCCTCCAGACTCCTATGCTTAAGTTCTTTTTCCTGTGCAATATTATCTTGAAATCAACTTTTCCTGCCTACTGATGTTAAAGTTTGAGACTACTGGCCCTTAGCACCCTTCAGTTGATATGGCCTGGGGAAACTCAGGTCACAAATTTGTTGCCCTTTACACGGATCACAGCAGTTTTAGCATCTAAGAGAATGTCTGCATGACCGTGTCTGTTTAACAACAGACTAATCTGCCTCAGCATTTAAAACTTTCTTCATTTAACACAACCCCCTCAATTTAAATTTGAAGTGGAGGGGCTTACTCAAGTTCCCCCAATGAGTTAGCCATACGCACCAGTTCAGTGCTCACCCCCCATTTCTACTTTACTGTTTTTTGTCCTTTTACTTCTTTCCCTGCTTTGGAATCTAACATCCAAAAGAAGGCTGAAAACAGCACTTTTTCATACATATAGTTCTCCAAGAAAACTTGTTGACAATTTGCTCGAGGGTCTCCTCTTTTGGACACAAAACAAGGGTGTAACCAATTCCATCTTTATCCACATGGCTGGACAAAGCTGGGACACCAACTTCCCCACCACAATCTAGGCCACAGGAAACCTGGACGGCCGCCTCTGCCAACCTCTCAAGTGTCCATTTCCTCAAAGCTCCGGGCTTCAGAGCACGGCTCCACCTCCCACCTCTAGCCACGGGATATCTTCTCCCCAGAATGTCTCCCTATATGGTGGTTGTTTTCCTACACTCTGGGCTGGTTCCCAAAATAGGTGCTCGGGAAGTAGCTCCATTTTACTCACTGAGGGAAGGGCGTCTTCCAAAAAGGATGAAGAGATCCTAGGAGGGAACTGGGGGAAGGGAAGGCAGAGAGATGATGAGACCTTTGGACCTGGTCATTTGGTCATTAGGAAGGGACATTGTGTCTGCAGACTCCAAGCCTATTAATCAGTTGTCCCCAGAGGGGCCAGGACTAGTTCCAAGAGAGCAGCTTGAAGTAGTTGCAGAGGTTTTTTTTTCTACAACTACTTCTGCAACCAAAAACTAGCCGGGTGTTGTGGCAGGTGCCTGTAGTCCCAGCTACTTGGGAGGCTGAGGCAAGGGAATTAAGTCCAAGAGTTTGAGGTTGCTGTGAGCTGTGATGCCATAGCACTCTACCCAGGGCAATAGCTTGAGACTCTGTTTCAAAAAAAAAAAAAAAAAGAAATTCACATTAACACAAAATTAACCATTTTAAAGTCTACAATTCAGTGACATTTAGTATATCCACGTTGTTGTGCAAATACCACCCCATTTAGTTCCAAAATATTTTCATCAACCCAGAAGAACTCTGTAGCTGTTAAGTTACCCACTATCCCTCTCTCTCTGCCAGTCTGCTTTCTGCCCCAAGGACTTAACCATTCTGGATATCTTATATACATGGAGCCACATAATTGCCAGGTAGAATGACATGGCAATTATATAGCTCAGGAAGATCAATTGAGAGGAGATTGCTTGAATCTAGGAGTTCAAGATCCCATTTCAAATAAAAACAATAAATAAATGGAGCCATATGATTTGTGGTCTGGCTTCTCTCACTTGGCACATTTTTGAGGTTCGTCCATATTGTATGTACTATGCACTTCATTTCTTCTTATGGCTGAATAATGTTCCACTGTATGAGTAGAGCAAATTTTGTCCATCCATTCATCTGTCAGTGAACATTTGGGTTGTTTCTACCTCTTGGCTATTGTGAATAATAGTGCTGCCATGACTATGCAAGTACAAGTATTTATTCAAGTACACGTATTTATTAATTGAGTTATTTCAATTCTTTTGGGTATTAACCTAGAATTGAAATTGCTAGGTCATATGGTAATTCTAAGTTTAACTTTTTGAGGAGCCATTAAACTTTTCCACAGTGGCTACACCATTTTACATCATTCCTACTAGCAATGTACAAGGGTTCCAATTTCTCTGCATCCTTGCCGAAATGGATTATTTGTTAATAATGGAAACTGGGGAAATTGGGAAATTTGTTATTTCCCATTGCTTTGATTATAGCCATTCTAGTGTGTGTGAAGTGCTATCTCAACTGTATTTTGATTTGCATTTCCCTAATGACTAATGATGTTGGGCATCTTTTCATATGCTTATTGACCATTTGTATATTTTTTTTTTTTGAAAAATGTCTATTTAATTCCTTTGCCTAGTTTTTAATTGGGTCAGAACTGTTCTTAACCCCAGAGCTGAAAATGATTTTGGGGATCATGTATTGCCTGCCAAAGTCCCTCCCATTTTGCAGATGAGGAAATAGAAAGGTGCACATCTTCAAGACTGTACGGTAATGACTAAGCTGGGACAAGAAGTGGTAGGTGGATGAATAGATGGATAGATGGATGGATGGATGATGAATGGATGGATGGATGAATAGATGGGTGGATAAATAGATGAATGTATTTTTTTTTTTTTTTTGAGACAGAGCCTCAAGCTGTCCCCCTGGGTAGAGTG
The DNA here is from genome assembly GCA_963574585.1 of Otolemur crassicaudatus. Classification (NCBI taxonomy): domain Eukaryota; kingdom Metazoa; phylum Chordata; class Mammalia; order Primates; family Galagidae; genus Otolemur; species Otolemur crassicaudatus. The sequence goes on along the minus strand of CAUYQS010086808.1, from coordinate 195 downwards.
CCATGCCATTACAGCTCACAGCAACCTCCAACTCCTGGGCTCAAGTGAGTCTCTTGCCTCCACCTCCCAAGTAGCTGGGACCACAGGCGCCCACCACAACGCCCGGCTATTTTTTTGGTTGCAGCCGTCATTGTTGTTTGGCGGGTCCGGGCTGGGGATTCGAACCCGCCACCTTAGGTGTACGTGGCTGGCGCC
>CAUYQS010086807.1:0-17009 GCA_963574585.1 Otolemur crassicaudatus | reverse complement strand
GCTATGGCTTCACAGTTCACAGCAACCTCCAACTCCTGGGCTCAAGCAAGTCTCCTGCCTCAGCCTCCCAAGTAGCTGGGACCACAGGCGCCCGCCACAACGCCCAGCTATTTTTTGGTTGCAGCCGTCATTGTTGTTTGGTGGGTCCGGGCTGGATTCGAACCCGCCACCTTAGGTGTATGTGGCTGGCGCCTTGGCCACTTGAGCCACAGGCGCTGAGCCGCATGACTAGATTTTAACATTGGTAAAGCGGGACACCATTGATCGAGTGTGGCGTGAGGGTTAGGGGGGCAGAGGAGGGGTGTGTTCTTGATTAAAACTTTGGTCTATATGAAGCAACAAAAATGTTCATAGAACGCAAAAATAGTATTGTAATATTTTTTAATTTCAACATAAGTACAATTTACAAATATAATACACTAAAAAAAATTATGTATAGGGCAGCACCTGTGGCTCAAAGGAATAGGGTACCAGTCCACCTGGGAGACCTTGCCCAGGAGGGGAGTAGGGAGTTTACATTAGCCTTTTCATTTCCAAATGAAGTTACATTAACCTTTTCAGCAGTATAAAACCGTATATTCCCTTCCCATTGTCCCACCCTTCCCTAGATTGTCATTCATCGTTCATTCTTTCCAGAAATCGGGACTTTTTTAAAACAACATGAGATGCGAGACAAATTGTTAAAAATCGGGATGTCTGGTCACCTTACTGTAGTCCCAGCTACTTGGGAGGCTGAGCCAAGAGAATCACCTAAGCCCAAGACCTGGAGGTTCCTGTGACCTGTGATGCCACAGCACTCTACTGAGGGTGACAAAGTGAGACTCTGTCTCTAAAAAAAAATAATAATAAAACCAGTGATAAAAATAATGTTTTGGTTTTGCAGAAACTTTAAAAGCCACGCTACCAGGGGCTTCAATAAAGAAAGACAGGACCCTTGTTGACAATACCAGCTTTCCATTCTGTTACAGCTTTTGTCCAAGCAGATCAAGCATTCTGAATATTATTCATTAATCTCTTTAGTAGCAATTTGAGTAAATAGTGGGAATTTTATTTCAACTAACACCACATGAGAGAAAATGGCTAGATTTATTTACTTAGTTTAAATACCCAAAATTTTCATGTATTTTTTGGTAAAATTTGTATCATTTTATAATATGCTTAATATTTAAGCCCATGGGTCATAGTTAATGATTTTTGTATACAGTGTGATGTATAGACTGAGGTTCTTTTTCTTTTGTCTATGGATGTCCAATTTCTCCAGCAGCATTTGTTGAAAGACAATTCTTCCTCCATTGAATTGCTTTTGCACCTTCAACAATAAATTGCAGATTTGCGTGGGTCTATTTCTGAGTCCTCTGTTCTATTCCACTGTTGTACGTGTCTGTCCCTCCACCAATACCATATGGTCTAGATTTCTTAGGATCAGGTAAAATGATTCCTCTTGCTTTATTCTTTTTTGTCAGGATTGTTTTAGCTATTATAGGGCCTGTACATTTCCATGCAGATTTTAAAATAAAGTGTGTTTATATCTAAAAAAGAAAAAAAAAAAACCTGCTTCAATTTGGATAGGGACTTCATTGAACCTGCAGAGCCGTCTGGGAAGACTTGATATCCTTAATATGTTGAGTCTTTGAGTCATGAGCATGGTATTTGTTTCTGCTTATTTAGGCCCTCTCTGATTTTTTAATTTTATCAGCATTTTGTAATTTTCAGCATATACAAACTACACCTGTTTTGTTAAGTGTATATCTAAGTGTTATTTTTTTGTTTCGAATGGTTAGAAGTAATATTGTTTTTAATTTTGATTTCCATGTGTTGTCAGTATACAGAAATGTCATTAATTTCTGTATGTTGATCGTATAGCCTGCATTCTTACTGAAATCACTTATTAGTTAGTTCCAAGGGTGATTTTGTAAATTATTTGGGGTTTTTTATGTAGACAATCATGTCATCTGCAAATAGAGACCATTTTATGTTCACTCCACACTGTATGCCTTGTCTTTCCTCTTATTTGCCTCATTGCTGTGACTATACCCTACAGGTTGAATAACAGTGGTCACAAAACATCTTGGTTGTTTTCAATTTTAGGAGAAAGCATTCAGTCTTCATCATTAAGTGTGATGTTAGTGGTAGGGTTTTCCTAAGTTCTAATTATCAAATTGAGATACACACCCTCTATTACTAACTTGCTGAGAGCTTTTATCATAAATGGGTGTTGAATTTTGCCAAATTTTTTTCTATCTCAATTAATACAATTATATGAATTTTTTCTTCCTTAGCTTGTTGGTATCAATATAATGCATTATATTGATTGACTTTAAATTTTGAACCATCCTTGCATACCAGGAATAAATCCTATTTGCTTATTGTGTAAACTTTTTCGATTTTATTTACTAATATTTGTTGAAGTTTTTTTTTAACTTATTTATTTATTTTGTAGTTTTTGGCCAAGGCTGGGTTCAAACCCATTACCTCTGGCATGTGGGGCTGGCACTCTACCCCTTTGAGCCACAGGTACCACCCTTTTTTGAAGATTTTTGTATCTGAGTTCATGAGAGAGGTGGGCTCATGGCTTTTGTTTTGTTTTATTTTGTTTCTGTATTGTCTTTGTCTGGTTTTGGTGGCAGGATAATACTGGCTTCATAGAATGAGTCAGAAAGTATTTTCACTTACTCTATTTTATGGAAGAAATTGTGTGAAAATTGTATAATTCTTTTTTAAATATTTGGTTGAGTTTTCCAGTGAAACCATCTGGCCTGGGTGTTTCTTTTGGGGAGATTTTAAATCATGAATTCAATTTATTTATAAGTCATAGGGCTATTTAGATTATCTGTTTCTTTGTGGAGTTTTGGTAGTTCATGGTTTTCAAGGATTTGGTCCATTTCTTCTAAATTGCCAAATTTATGTCATTAACATTATTCATAGTATTCCCTCATTTTTCCTTTTTTTTTTTTTTTTTTTGGTAGAGACAGGGGTCTCACTATGTTGTGAAGACTCATTCAGAACTCTTGGCCTCAAAAAATCCTCCCACCTCGGCCTCCCGAAGTGCTGGTATTACAGGCATAAGCCATTGCATGGGTCCACTTATTTTTTAATAGCTACAAAAGTTTTAGTGATATCTCTTAATTGCATGGCTATCCCTAGTGATTTTTAATAGCTTGCCAGAGACTTAACAACTTTTTTTAAATCATGTTTTTGTTTCATGGATTTTCTCTGTTGTTTTCATGGTTTCAATTTCATTAATTTATGCCCTTTTCTATATTATTTCCTTCTTTATGCCTTCTTTGGGCTTATTTTGTTCTTCTTTCTCTAGTTTCTTGAGGTAGTAACTTGTGTTATTAATTTGAGACTTTCTCATTTCTAATGTTAAGTAGTGCTATGAATTTTCCCCTCTGAACTGCTTTTGCTGCATCTCACATATTTTGATATGTTGCATTTTTACTTTTCATTCACTTCTATTTATTTTTTAGTTCTCTTTGAGAGTTTCTGTTTGACCAATGGGCGACTGACAAGTGTATTGTTTAATTTTCACTTGTTTAGAGATTTGCTTGTTGTCCTTCTGTTATTCATCTCTACTTTGGTTCCATTGTGGTTCCAGAACACACTCAGTATGATTTTATTCTTTTAAACTTTCTGAAATTTGTTTATGATGACGATATGTCCTATCTTCATAAATGTTGCGTGGATGCTTGGGTGGAAATATGTACTCTGCTCTTCTTGGTTGTAATGTTCTATATCTGGCAACTAGATCCTTTAGATTGAATGGGATGTTCAAATAGTCTATGTATTTGCTAATTTTCTTTCTAGCAGTTTTATTCTAGAGTTCTGGGGGAGGGGTGTTGAAGTCCCCAAATTTAATTGTGGATTTGCCTATTTCTCCTTTTTCCAGTTTTATTTCATGAATTCTGAGGTGCTGCTGTCATTTTTTTCTACAACCTCTTTTTTAAAAAAAAGCAGCAAGCAATATTTCTGAACATTGAACCTTGAGTAAGGAATATATAGGTATAATTTATCCTGCCTCACTGCAACACAGAAATATAGTAGTAACCTTGCTTTCATACCTTACTTAAAAACAACATCCATATATCCACTGGGGTCATCTGTTCATCTGTTTCCATGAAAAATAGAAATATCACAGCCCTATTATGAAACTAATTTATAGCTTTCATATGAAAGCTATAACCTAATTATAGCCTAAGAATATGGGGAGGAGGAAGGGGGAAGGGCGGGGGATGGGTGGAAGGAGGGTGATTGGAGGGATCACTTCTATGGTTTATCTTACAAGGGTACAAGTAAATCTTTCTAAGAGTAGAATATAAATGTCTTAAGACAATGACTAAGAAAATGACATGAAGGCTATGTTAACCAGTTTGATGAAAATATTTCAAATTGTATATGAAAACACCACACTGTACCCCATGATTGCATTAATGTACATAGCTATCATTTAATTAAAAAAGAAAAGAAAAGAAAAGAAAAATAGAAATAATTATAAGGTAGTACCTGGGGTCTCAGGGTATACTAGGGATTTTCTTGGATATTACTCATAAGATGATCTTTCACAACTGGAATGTCAAAATTTTTAGCCTAAGTAGGTATTAGGGGCAGGGACAAAAAAATTAGACCTGTTATTAAACCTAAGTTGGGCATAGTCATAGCTACAATAGGCATTTTAGGCCGCAGCATGCTTTCTATAATTGAGATGTGTTGGATTAATAACAGTTGACTTAGCACCTTAGATATCTTAATAAATGAATACAATCACCTACCCAGATATACCCCAAATACCAAAACAAAACCAAAACTGAACAAAACCCTCAGATCATTAATGACTGTATATTGACCTTAATTTTGGTTATCTACACATAAAGTCATCTTCAAAGATTTAATCTGTAAGTCATTTTAAGTCACTGTAAATAACAGTAATGATATTGGATATTTATTTCCCATCATGAGAAATATTTGTGGATTATCTTGTACAAAATAACAGAAAGATAAAATGATACATCCCTACGAGGCATTTCAAAAGTGCAGCATGTGATCACATCCTCTAACTAAAGAAACAGACATTTGCCTGAAAATCACAACAAAAATGCCATTTTTGTAAATTTGGTAACAGTTTTTATCTTGGGAGTGGGATGGGAGGATAGGGAGTAGATTAGACCTTTTACTTTCCACGCTTTATATTTCGGATGTTTTAGTACAGACCATACATCACTTTTATAATTAAGCAATTATAATAAAAATTAATAAATATTGTCCTCAATTATAAATGTTGAGTCAACCCTTGTTTTAAAACAAGAAAATGAATTATTTTTTAAAGGAAAATCAGTTTTAATAAACTCAGGGCCTGTCTCCATAGGGACAGCAAGGTGACTATACTAAGCTTGCTCCAGAGATGCTCCCCTCTTACAAATTCCATTTGGTTTTTCATTCTGTGGCTGTTTAATGAGCCACTTTAGCTGACCTTTCCCCAGGGTTAACTCACAACTCTTCCTAAATAATCTCTAAATCATTTTGCTAGAGCAGGTGTTGTTTTCCAGGCAGCGCTCACCGAAGGGCAGCATAATAATTAACAAGCTTGGAATCTGGAGGATTCAGGGTCTCATTTCTGGCAAAGGATGTATGTACCATACACACTAATGCACTGTTTATATGGAGATTTCTACACTGCAACCAAAAACTCTGTATACTTCTAAATATTTGTTTCTTTTTCTCTGAGAATAACTTTTGAAGGCTAAGGGCTTATAATATCACTCCTTGCAGCAAAATGAAGCTCTGTTTCCTGTAAAACTTGCCATTATATTTCAGGATCCACTATTTCATTTCAAATATTTCACATGTAGCTAAAGTCAGCAATGCCGTATATTCCAGGTGAGACAGAACCATTATTCAGGCTGCACATCTAGTATTGAAAGTGACCCTAAATTTGCAAAGCGCTAGTGACTTGAAAAGGAATAGCATTTCCTGATTTCTAGAGAATCAACGTGAGGTTTGGATGTTTATTTGATTTGGAGAAGAGGAGATGCTCTTAATTTCAGACATTAACAACTAGATGTTTCAGACAAAATGCCTAAATGTCCAAAAAATATTCATAGAGCTTCAACCTGTGGTTTGCTCTGAAATGCTTCCCTCTGACATGTCTTATCTCATATTTTAGGAGTTCGTGATGATTGTCGTCTTTGGTTTGGAGTTCATCATTCGAATCTGGTCTGCAGGTTGCTGTTGTCGGTATAGAGGATGGCAAGGAAGATTGAGGTTTGCCCGGAAGCCCTTCTGTGTCATAGGTGAATATCAAAGTCTCAGACACATGGATTGGTGACACCACTTCCTTCTGTCCTTGTATTCCAACATTTGATTAATATTAAAATCTAACATCCATGGACCAGGACCTTGTGGGATTTAGAAATGTTGATTTATTCATTTATTTATTTATTTTGAGACAGAGTCTCACTATGTTGCCCTCAGTAGAGTGCTATGGCGTCACAGCTCACAGCAACCTCAAACACTTAGGCTTAAGCAATTCTCTTGCCTCAGCCTCCCAAGTAGCTTGGGACCACAGGTACCCACCACAATGCCTGGCTATTTTTGGTTGTAGTTGTCGTTGTTTTGCAGCCCCAAGCTAGGTTCCAACCCTCAAGCTCTGGTATATGTGTCTGGCACCATAGCCACTGAGCTACAGGTGCCGAGCCATGCTGACTTATTTAATCCTCACCACAACATTATGAGGTAGATATTTTATTAGCCTCATTTTACAGATGAAGAAACTGAGGCAAAGACAGGCAACATAAATTGCTAAAAGTCATGCAAGGTAGTAAGTGATAGAGCTGAGATTTGAGCCAGGTGATTTAACTCTAAAACACTCAGTTTCATCAATTAAGTTATATTGAGATACATGGTTCACCAGCATTGCCCCAATTTAGGGGAGCACTGATTTTGCTAAATATTTCAAAAACTGGCTCAGTGCCTGTAGCTCAGAGTGGCTAAGACAGCCACCTACACCAAGGCCGGTAGGTTCGAATCCAGCCCAGGCCTGCCAAACAATAGTGACAACTACAACCAAAAAAATAGCTGGGTGCTGTGGCAGGCACCTGTAGTCCCAGGTACTTGGGAGGCTGAGGCAAGAGAATCACTTAAGTGCAGGAGTTAGAGGTTGCTGTGAGCTGTGGTGCCACTGCACTCTACCCAGGGCAACAGCTTGAGGCTCTGTCTCAAAAAAACAAAAAAAATTTTATTCTACAACATAATACCAGGTCAAGTTCTTAATCAGCTGGAATGGAGGGCACTGTGTTAGTCCTAGTAATGCCTGTTAAGTAGCATGCTTCAGGAATTATTAAGAGTATGGGTAACTTAAAGGTATTGGTAACTTTAGACCTAGCAACACCTTCTAGCCTCTGAAATATGATTCTCCCAACCCCGAATAAATAGCACTAGTTGGTCTGGTATCAAGGGGACTCTATTCACCTAGGTTCCTGCACGAAATACTACTACTTAATTCCAGGTGCCACAGAGCATTCCAGGGTTAAGATCCTGCCTCTCCCAGCCATCTTTTTTAAATGCTTCTCACAAAATTGAGAACTCTCTCTATAAAAGCTGTTATTACGTATTATTATTGGACAGCTAACTTTGGTTTTCTTGCTCTTCTGTCCTCCCTTCTTAGGCAGTCATTAAAATCCAAATACTAGAAGTTGTTGATAAAGCTTCCTTCTTCAATTATTTCCAAGCAGAGAAAGTGGGTTTTTAAAGTTACATTTAACTTTAAATTTAGATTGATCTATGATGGGTTTTCCATTATGTTTTAGGAGTCAGGAATTGTTGAGTAATCTGCTTCCTCCCTTACTCCTGTTCCCTGTGCTGGGGGAAAGGTGGAGTCAAGGAGGAGAATTTGTGGACGTTGTTAAGAAGAATCTTCTATTCCATATTTGTTTCTCAGTACGCACATTTCAAGTCTCCATTCACTCCACCAGAATTTATAGAAATTTGGCCATGTGTAAGATGCTTATGCTCCAATAGTGATTCTAGTAAAATTCTAAGTTAAATCAATCTTAAAATACCTTGTTTGGCCTTCTGTCCAGCTGTCTCTCCCCTCCAAGAATAGTCTGTACTTTTTCTTGGAAGCTAAGGTGGGGAGGAAAGTAGGTGGTAACTCCCAGCCGTGCTGGTCCTTCCAGCCCCAAGGTATATTAATAAAGGCATTTGATTTTTCTCCCTGGAGACTTTTTTCTCAGCCTGAGTTCTGCTCGAACAACATTATGAAGGACTGTAACTCGATATGAATCTCCTGCACAACAAGTACTCTCTGTCCCATAAGGGGCCCAAACAAGACAATTCCTAAGGCAGATGGTTGGCCAAGATTCACTCAACCTCTGCAGGATAAGGTCGCTTCATGGATGACTGCAGGAATGTTTCATTCCAGATTTTAAAACCAATTAAAACTTGGTTGTGTTCCAATTCCAGAGGCAGTGCCAACATATCTCTGGCCTCCAAGCTAAAAAGAAGTTCCTTCTCCAATGGCTGCTGCTTTTTAATAGCTATTTCCAAGCATGGATACTTCAGCACATCTTAGTCCTTTAATCTTTCTCTTCCTATCTCAGATCCTTGTAGGTCTTGACATAACAAATAATTCTAAAAATAATGTTACGGGCTAGGCGTGGTGGCTCACCCTGTAATCCCAGTGCTCTAGGAGGCTGAGGGGGAGGATAGCTTGAGCTCAGGAGTTCAAAGCCAGCCTGAGCCAGAGAAAGACCCTGTCTCTACTAAAAATAGAACAATTAGCCAGGCATTGTGGTGGGCACCTGTAGTCCCAGCTAGTTGCGAGGCTGAATTGGGAGAATCACTTGAACCCAGGAGTTTGAGGTCTCTGTGAGCTAAGCCGATGTGACAGCACTCCAACTTGGGCAACAGAGAGACTCTATCTTGCTAATAATAATAATGTTACTGTAATCCTACCTGCCTGTGTACCAATCGGTAATGACCTTGCCATGTACTATAATGTGGTTCAGATATAGTTAGAATTTTGTTAACTCATTAGGCCTTTTCTTCATCTACATGTTTTACCTCTAAATAATTGCTTTAAAAAATTTTCATGGATAAATATATAACAACTCTCCACTAGAACAAAGACTAGATTTGTACTTACAGTTAGAATAACTACACATTTTTTTCTGGCTGAACTGATACAATAGTGAAACATGTTCAACTGTGGCTTATCAGTATGACGTCAGTAAGATTTTACCTAGGCAGAGGGATCCAACACCATCTGCCTGAAGGTAGCAGGCCTGCACCAGATGACTATTGAGACCATCTGTGGGCCTGTGTAACAGGCCCATAGAAACGCATGACATCACTGTTAAAACGGTAAAGTGAACCCTGTAGTTCAACCTAATTTACTATGGAAAGTTTTTTTTTTAAATAGCCTTTTCATCTGTCCATGGTAAGTGTTCTAAGTAGAAGTTTGAAAATGTAGGTAAAACTTCTCAAGACTCCGTATATTTGTAATATTTGATTATTCCGAACATGCAGATAGACACACAAAGTTGGAAGTCTTGAGCATTCAAAAAAAGAACACAGAAAAGATGGTGGTAGCCTGGTTGTTCCTTCAGTGTGGGGAACGCTCTCTGTAAGCACACGGGTGTTATTCTTAAGCTGAGAACAGACTGAAGCTGCGCTGGTGGTCACCCAGGACACCTCATGTGGTATTGAACCCTATCAACTGGGGCCCTATTGACAGAGACCCTCACAGGCTAATCCCTTTATGAACTGCCCACTCCTTTATCCTTGCACTCTAGCCAGAACCGGAAGCTTATTTAAAGTTCATTGATTTAAGATCCAAGAATTATAGAGCACATGTGGTGTTTGTTTTCCATTCTTGAGATACTTTGCTTAGGATAATGGTCTCCAGTTCTTTCCAAGAGAAAGCAACTTTTCCAGTTGCTGCAAAAGGCATTCATTCCCCCCTTGTTATGCCTGAGTAGGGGTCTACAGTATACATGTACCACATGTTGTTAATCCGCTCATGGAGTGATAGGTCTTTGGGTTGTGAATAGCACTGTAGTAAACATCCAAGTGCAGTGTCTTTTTGATAAAATGGCTCTTTCCCATTGGGTAGCTACCCAGTAATGGGACTGCTGGATTGTAGGGTAGGTCTACTTTCAGTTCTTTGAGAAATTACAATATCATTGTATCCTTGTGTTTGGAAAACATATTTTAAGCAACTGTAACCTAAGGGAAGAAAAAACTCTAACTTTTTTTAATCAGGTGTTTTCTTTCATTAATACTGTATATTGATTTATCTCTGCTTGGTTTTGAGAGTCAGCTTAGAAAACTGGGAAAATCTTACCTAGGATATAAAATCTTCCTCATTTCTATGTATTCATCTCTCTCCTAAGACTCTATCATAATAACCTTTCTACTCTTGCGGGCAGTAATTCATGCCTCTGGAGAGTCAGGTACATTTACCTGGGCTGACTGCTTTGTGACTTCCGTGCTTTAGACACAGATGACTCACCCAATAACATCAGCATTAGGAATGTGTAAAGAACCTCAAAGCCAGATTTCATAGTCATTCTTTTTTCTGGATTTCATTAATGACCTGTCCAGAAATTGCAAATTGCACCAAAGGCTGATATTCAGATCACAATTATGAGCTTAATGTGTCAGGACGCCAGCAAATCACTTCTAACAGTGGTATTTTAGATTCCTTAGTAACTCTTTCTGAGGACACATATACCAGAACTATATTTTTCAGTCTTGCAATGACTCTCAGTGAAGCAGAAAATTCCAGCCTGTTATTAATCCTGGATCTGTGTTTGACGGTAAATTAGTAAGTTGATTTCTCTTTGTATTTTAACAGTTATAACAGTTATAATTACCCTTCGGTAATACTTCAACAAGAGGACAAGTTGATTTCTCTTTGTATTTTAACAGTTTCCCTTCAGTAATACTTCAACAATGGACAAAGGGGGCAGACCACATCACGGATGTTTCCTTGTGAACTGAGCATACATGTCTTTGACATGAGATAAAAGTCCCTCAGGAAAATGCCAACAAGTGTGTTTTTTTATTAAAAAATAGAACCAGCTTCTTACTTGGCTGAAACAAAATTGCAGACTTTATTAAAATCAGCCACATGGCTGAAGCTGCTGTAATATATCTGTGAGTTCATCTTATTAAAAGGCAAAGCTAGTGTGTTCAAAGGTTAAATCCTGAACTCCCAAAACTGTTCTCAACTAACTTAAGACATCATTTTTTCCTCTCTGCCTTCTCCATCTTTTATTCTAAGAGACTTGGTCTTGAATGGCATCGTTTTTCTATGCCTTTTAATCTCTTGTCTCCCTAAGCAGAATTTATATTCCCTCAGGCCGTTTCCTGTCAATCATATACTCTGCTGGGATTTCTCTTTATTTCTAAAACTTCAAACTTCTTCCGCACAGAGTCCTTCCACGTAATTAACTGGACCATCTGAGGATAATTAAAACCTGTAGAATTGATTGATCACAAAACATTAAAACCATTCAATCCCTTTAGTTAATAATTACTGACATTTCTTGTGAACCACTATATGCTAGGTACTGCCCTCAGCACTTTATAAATGTTATCTTATTGAATCCTACACAAGTACTGCATGTATAATATGCTATTCTATAGATGAGGGCGTAATCCAATCCTTAAGAAACTTGCCCTAAATTAAAAAGATGATAAGTGAAAGAACTAGGGTTTATGTCTCGTGATTTCCCTGTAGAAAAATATACCTATCAAATGATGAAGGTTATGCATATTGTTCATTAGCATTTTAAAATTAAATATAATTGGACCTTGTCTGTTGTTATCAACTTGTAAAAAAGAACATGATACTTTTATGTCCCATCATTAGTAATTCAAGATCTTTGAATGAGAAGCCAGAGTCCAGACTTTACAGAACATTAATTGCAATATTTGCCTTAATTATATCAACTAAATCAGATTACCTGTTGCTGCTCTCTAATCTGAAGGGGAATTTGGGGTCAAAAAGACTGATTTGCCTTTTATCAAATTGCTTGTGCTCTTGAGGAATGTTTTTGTGAGGTTTCCTGAGTAGTCCCAAATTGCAGACATCTTCAGGATAAGTAATGTTACTCCCAGGAAAGCCTTCATATGTTTGTTAACATTAAAAGACACTAGGAAACTTAGCTAATTGTTTAGGTGGTTGTTGACCTGGCATACAAACTTGAATTTATAAGATGGCTTTATTAGCTGATAAGATCTGACCATTTAGAGAATGCCCTTATAGGAAGATAAATGACTAAAGCTTATTCCCCACTCCATCTATAAAATTTAGTAGAGCACTATGACCGGTGGTATTAATATTCTGTTCTATCATGTTATGAAAGAAAATTCACTCACAGAGTACTTCTGACGTGCCAAACACAGTCTTTGGTGCAAAAGATACAAAGATGAATAAAACATGGTTCCTGCCTTAGGAATACAGTGTCCTGTGCCCTCAAAGTAGGGCAAAATGGAAAGGAGGGACGCTAATTATGGTGATACAGAGCAAAGGTGATGGAAATTGAAGTAGCCATGGAAAGAAGGCTATAGAATGTCATGGCTGATTGCATGAGGCAAAGGGGCAAAAGATCATCACCCCCACCCCCACCCTGGGTTTTCAGGTTATGTTTGAGTTGTCTGACAAACATTTATACAATTTCTCCCATATCCAAGCATGGATGTTGGTGCTGGGGAGGCTGTCTTGCACCAAATGGACAAAGTCCTCCTTCTTGTAGAGCTGACATTCCAGTGGACAGATAAAAATAATGCACCCACCTATTCTTTATCATAAAACAATATAATACATACCAAACAGCTGGAGATGATAGAGCTAACATTTCAGTGGACGGATAAGAACAATGCACACACCTATTCTTTATCATAAAACAAGATAATACATAGCGATCAGCTGGAGAGGAGCATAAGGGAGAAAATAATAGAGAGAAAGTGGGAGCTACCTTAGATTGGGTGGCCTGAGAAAGTCTTTCTAAGTAGTAGACACTTGAGTTGACTTGAATATTAAAAGGGAACAAGGCATGAGAAGAGTTAACCACAGGCATTTCCAGGCCAGTGAATAATAATTGCAGAGATTCTTCAGACCCGATGAGCTTGGCTTGTACAAGGGAAGAAGATAGGATGGCTGGAGTTCAATGACCAGTGAGGACTGTGGGCGGGTGGAGGGGATAGTAGTAAGTGGTAATAATTTTAGTTAATAATTGCTGACATTCCTTGTGAACCACTATATGCTAGGTACTGCCCTAAGCACTTTATAAATGTTATCTTATTGAATCCACAGGGTAGAGGTTACACCCTGAGACCCATGTAACCTACGCTGTCCTGAATCAAGGCAGCTCTAGAGACAGGCCAGCCAAGGAAGGTCTAGGAGGTTGCTGGCAGGCTTGATATAAATACTGTTTGTGTTAAAAACCACATTAACCAGGCATCAAAAAGTATGGCCTGAGGGTTATTTGGTCATCTATGCCTGTTTGAACTTCATGTAACCGATACACAAATTATTACTCTTTCCAAAAAATGTGAATGTAAGTTTATAAGGAAATAATCCTCTGAGTTTCTGTATTTCTTCCTTTTAGTAATGTAAAATTTCACATTTAAAAGGAAAATGTGTTGTGAGCTATGAGCAACTGGAATTAGGATGCAATGGAAATGATTTTACAGCCCCATTGATAAGTATCACCAATAAGCAATTCCTAAGAGCCTTATTACCAAAGGACTGTTCTTAGTTACAATGATTGCAATACAGAATATGTCATTAAAGATTGTTTATTTCTTTTGAAAAAAAAATCTCCCTTTTTGCCTTGAGATGTTATCAGGAGACTATGATGTATAAGAAGCATTAAACTGTCACTATGGGGTAAATTTTCAAAGTGGTGCTTAGAATTTGCCAGTATGAGTCCCATTAACTTCAGTGGAAGTCCTGCAGTTAAACGGCTGCACACGCTTTGAAAATGTTCCACGGTGCATCTTTGCAGTGCCTTTTTTTCTTTATTTTTAATAAATACCACAGAGCAACTCAGTGCATGGCTGATTGCAATATTTAAGAACGTGGATAATGTGCTGTGCAGTAGGAGGCTTTTAAAATTAGATTTTAAAGCTTCATTTCTATTAAGAGTCACAACAGCAATATAAATACATCTCTAATTCTTCAAAGAGCACCTTTTCTATAAAGGCATTTAGAGCTCACTTAGAATATAGAGCTCATAAAGCAGCACCATGTCCCTCTGAGACATTGTTTATCTCACTCTATAGATGGAAAAATTGAGGCACTGGGAAGTGGGGGCACTTTGTCCTCAGCCCATAAGTCAGAGTGATGCTGGAAATAGCACGCTGGCCTCCCCATAGCTCAATGCTTTAAATCACTGCCTCTTGTCAGAGTCGAGCTTAATTATAGTATAATCCGTTTAATCTACACATAGAGGAATAACGAGGGAGCAGGAAAAATGAATTTATTAACAGACTTGTGGGAGGCCATGTTACACAGATGAGCAACTTTCTTTTCAGGATCCAGATTTCTTTTTAGCATGTTCTAGATGATGTCTGAGGGCATGAAAGAGATTATGCTAATTCCACTAGCCAGAATTGGCAAAAGAATTCTTTATTTTCCTCACTTTGAAACTTAAGCAAAAGCTCCACTTGAAAATGCTGCAGAACCATGTTTCTTTGTCAGAAATAAACCTGATCTAAAAAAAAAAAAAAAAAAGTCATAGGAGGAAAAGTGTGGAATTTCCCTCCTCACCTCTTCTCGGTTAAAGGAAAATAACACATTAAGTTAAACACTCAACTCAGCCTTCCCTGAAATAAAAGATGAATATGCCTTTGCTTCACTTTTTGGCTTTTTAGAACTTTTGCTCTAATTCAGCACGGCTGTGTACAGGCTAGGCCATCCATGACTATCTCCTAAATGCACATTAAAGAAAGAACAATAGTTGACGAGCTCTGTATTTAAATAAGAAATCTTCTTTTAAAACTGAGAATAACAGGAGGTCAAGAGTTACATCAATGGGAAAAATTCCATGGATTAAATTATAAATCATTAGCTGGGCATGGTGGTACACGCCTTGTTGTCTCAGCTACTTGGGAGGCTGAGGCAAGAGGATCACTGGAGCCCAGGAGTTAGAAGTTGCACTGAGCTATGGCTTTGCCCTCTATCCTGAGTAATACAATGAGACCTGGTCTCAAAAATAAAAATTGTAAGTCACATTTATAATCTGGTATAATCTCTGTATAATCTTACTGAAGCTGGAAGAGATTATAATCCCCATTTTATATATTAAAAAATTGAGAAGTTATTTGAAAGCCTCGTCAAGAGTCACACAGCATATAAACCAAAGCAGTAGAGGCTGGAGTGTGCTCATATCAGGTCTTGAGTTCTTTCCATGCTGCCCCATTTTCTCTCTGCACCATTCACGTACAGCACAAGAACAAATTAAATAAACTATGTGATGAGGTCTGATTCCTGCTCCTAAATCTCCCTTCCCCCCAGGAGACATTATGTAAAGCCTAAAAGAAAATGGATGTCAGTATCATGAAAGATGTTATTCTTTTCTTCCAAGAGTCATTTTTCTAAGATCTTTTTTTCAGTTTTTTGCTTTGAAATAACTTTAGACTTAGTTAGAAGTGAAAAAAAAAAGCACAGAGTTCCAACATTTGTGTGTACCCTTCACCCAGCCTCTCCCAGTAACATCTTACCTATGCATAAAGCAGTTATCAAAACCAGGAAGTAGATATGAATTTGTAACAATTGACTAAACTATAGAACTAATTTGGATTTTGCCCATTTTTACATACACTCGATTTTTTTATATATACTACTATGAAATTTGATCACATATATAAATCACCACAATCAAGATACAGGACTTTTCCATTACCCTAGAGAAATTTGGGGTGCTATGCTTTGTGTTATCCCTTTACAGGTA
The DNA here is from genome assembly GCA_963574585.1 of Otolemur crassicaudatus. NCBI lineage: Eukaryota > Metazoa > Chordata > Mammalia > Primates > Galagidae > Otolemur > Otolemur crassicaudatus. The sequence continues at coordinate 1,050 of CAUYQS010086807.1, read as the reverse complement.
CTCCCTACCCCAGCTACTGTTTTCTGTAACTATAGTTTTGTCATTTTAGTATGCTATATAAATGAAACCATAGTAGTAATCTTTTGAAATTGGCTTTTTTTCACTCAAGGTCTCACTCGGTCACTCAAGCTGGAGTGCAGTGGCATCATCACAGCTAACTGCAAACTCAAACTCCTGGGCACAAGCCATCCTCCTGCCTCAGCCTCCTGAGTAGCTGAGATCCAGGCATAAGCCACATGCCCAGCTAATTTTTTCTATTTTTAGTAGAGACAGAGGTCTCACTCTTGCTCAGGCTGGTCTCAAACTCCTGAGCTCAAGTGGTACTCCTGCCTCAGCCTCCCAGAGTGCTGGGATTATAGGTGGGAGCCACAGTGGCTGGCCCAGCATGGTGCTCTTGGGATCCATCCAAGTTGTCACCGGCATCAACAGTTCATTCGTTTTTACTGCTGAATACTATTCCATGATATGGACGTACCACAATTTGCTTACCTCTTTATCCGCTTACCTATGAGCTCACTTGGGTTTTTCTAGATTTGGGCTGCTAATAAAGCAGCTTCTGGGACTACTCATGCATAGGTTTTTGTATGAACGTAAGTTTTTATTTCTCTAGGGCAAATACCCAGGGGTAGAATTTCTAGGCCATGTGGTAAGTGTTTGGTTATCAGAAACTATCAAACTGTTTTCCAGAGTGTGACCATTCCTTTTAAAATGTAGAATGATTCATGGCAGTGAATTGCATCTCTGCTGACTTAAATGAGATTTTTATTTTCATTGAAAAATGTATGTTTCTATTTTCTTTGTTTTTCTGTGAAAATTGTTTTAATAAGCAGAAGTTGCTAAAATTCGTATTTCACCACTTGGGTCAAGAAACAAATGAAAATATGGCCATTAAGAAGCAGTTCTTTGGCTTGGCACCTATAGCTCAGCCGGCTAAGGCGCCAGCCACGTACACCTAAGGTGGCGGGTTCGAATCCCCAGCCCGGACCCGCCAAACAACAATGACGGCTGCAACCAAAAAATAGCCGGGCGTTGTGGCGGGCGCCTGTGGTC
>CAUYQS010086806.1:0-12351 GCA_963574585.1 Otolemur crassicaudatus | reverse complement strand
TCTGATACAAATATCTTTGTTGTAATGTGATTTTTGGTTGTCTGGGAATATACCTAATAAAGGAATTGCAGGGTCAAATGGCAGGTCTATTTTTAGTTCTCTAAGTGTTCTCCAGATGTCTTTCCAAAAGGAATGTACTAGTGTGACTTGGGCTTTGAATTCATTAATTTCTTGAGACAACTTTAGAACTACTCTTTGGAATTCAATTTACATCTTTTCTTCCATTCTATTTATCTTATTTGCCATCCATATTCTGAATTCTATTTCTGACATCACTGCCCTTTGTCTATTCATGGCATCTAGAGTTTTATCTCCTTTGTCATTTCTTGAGGGGTTGATCTACTCTGGTTATTCATGTTGCCAGAGTTCTTCTGTTGGGTCTGCACCATGTTTATTTTCCACTGTTTGGTTATTAGAATTGGTAGGGTGAGATTGAATTGGGGTTCCCAGGTAGCCCAGGTAGAGATAGCCCCTTACCAAACTCTAGGCTTTATAATTGTGGCTTATCTCCTACAACCTTAAAAAGGCCCCTTTCAGAGTTTTTGCTGGAGACTCTGAGGACCTACTTGGTTAGATAGTGTAGGCTAGCTCTGTTTTGATATCAGCCAACCTGTGCCTTATCCTAAGAAACCACCCTATTAGATTTAAATCTCAACTGTGAAGAGATACAAACAGCTGCGATGCCCAGCCCCCACCCTTCAGTTCTTTTCCACTACAGAACTTCAAAAGTCAACCTCAGAAAGTCCCAGAGTGGACAGCCCCAGACAGGGGTTCCAATCAAATTATCTCTGGCAGTGCAAACCCTTCCCAACAAAGAGGGATTTAAGGACAATTCAAAGCAAAGGGATTCAAAGCACAATTGGAGCCAGGGATCCACATTCCCACCCACCAGACTCAGTCCACACTATTGTTTGCTTCTCTGCTCACAGGCCCAGCTGGAGCCAGAGGTAATGCCCCCACCACTGGTCTCAGTCCACACACAGCTAGCCTCTGGACTAGGGTTTGGAGTAGTGCCTGCCAAACCAGTTTGAGTCCGGGGACCACGCCCCCTCTTGCCAGTCTCAGTCTACTGCCTGGCAAGCCTCTGTTTGCAGGCTTTGTTTAAGTCAGGACATTAGGCCTGCCTTCAGGTCTCAGTCCACACACAGCTAGCCTATGCTTGCCAGACCAGTTGGAGTCAGGGGACCATGCCTTGCCTGCCAGTCTCAGTCCTCACCTAGTAAGCCTCTGCTCACCAGCCCTGCTGGAAGCAATAGAGTACGCCCTAGCTCTCAGGGCTTGGTTCACACCCAGTAAGCCACTGCTTGAGGGTTCTGTTGGAATCAGGAGACCTCGCCCTTGCTTTCAGGTCCCAGTTCACACCTATCAAGCCTCTGCTCACAGTCCTAGCAGAGACCAGTCCTGTCTGCCAAACTCAGTCCACATGGGGCAACCACTCTCCTGCTGTGGGTGCCATCAGAGCTGGGGGTTCTGCACCATATCCAGCCAGACACAGCCCAAACCGAGGGTCAACACTATCACTGGCCGGGCATAGTCATAACCAGAGGACTGGTACTCCTCCCACTGAGTGTCCCTTTCTTCCCACACCCTTTTTCTTCCCCATTAGTCACAGATTCCGTCCTGATGGTTGACAGTCCACACTATACCCAGGTCTCTCAGGACAAGACCAAACACTCTATGCTCTGCAGGGGGCACTCTATGCTCTTCAGACTGCCATGCGAGGGGGAAAGGGTGGACTGTGAGTTTGGACTTGTGGGGAAAAGTATCTGTTCAATTTTATGCCTGGCGGGGTGGTGTCTAGGTTCATAAGTGGGACCTCCCTGGAGAAAGAGACCTGGAATTTAGCAGCTCTCTCTAGCTAGGTAAAATGAGAGGTCTTTTGTTCCCTGCTCATTTGCAAATAGCCTGCAGCAGGCCTCCTGCTTGGGGGAGGGGTCTCCTGTCCTTTAGTCAATAGCCTTTGTACCTGTAATTTGTTTTCTTGAATGCTCTTCCTTGGAGTTACAGCTTGCCAAACTTCTTTCTTGGCTCAGCTCCCCATCTTTGGCTTCGTAGAGTATGATTCCATCCAGTTTTCCTTCCTCTGCTCAGGAGCCTCTGACAAGGGTTGCTACCAGTGGGCCATCTTCCCTGAATTACTAAACTTCTTAATAAGAATATTATATATGGTGGCCAGGTGTGGTGGGTCATGCCTATAATCCTATCACTCTGGGAGGCCCAGGTGGGTAGGTTGCATGAGCCCAAGAGTTTGAGACCAGCCTGAATAGGAATGAGACTCCGTCTCTACTAAAAATAAAAAAACTAGCTGGGTGTGGTGGTGGGAGCTTGTAGTCTCAGCTACTTGGGTGGGCTGAGGCAAGAGTATCTCTTGAGCCCAGGAGTTTGAGGTACTGTGAGCTATGATGCCTAAAATATTACTTTTGTGATATTTAATGATACAGTCTTTCCACATTTCTAAATTAACATTTAAAATAAATGTCATTCATTATCTAATGTAGGGTTGATCACATTGCCTTTTTCCAGATTGTTTTCTAATATAATAATGAGGTGATAGTGTATTTAAGGCTAAAGTTTAAAGATGTGTGGCCTTTTAGAAATCTTAAGTATGAAGATCCCCAAATGCTTGGTAAATTGGACGATTACACAAATTCAGTTACAGAGGGCTCTTCATGTTTCCCAAATATAAATCACAGAGTTTCTCTAAACTAGAGGGCATGACAACACGTTCATTTGGCAAAAGGAACTTCATACTGTAGCTAGGAAAATTAGACTATTTAGCCCAGTGCAAAGCTTCTAGAGTGATCTGAATCAGGGAGTGATACATGGCTGGCCAAACAGATCAGCTGTGGCAATTAATTCTGTACTGAGTAGGGCTAGGGGGGAAATGCCACATTTGACTGGGTGGTGAGGGAAGACCGCTTTGAAGAGGTGATATTTGAACTAAAGCCTGAAGAGAGGGCTGGGTGCAGCGGCTCAGGACTATAATTCTAGCACTTTGGGAGATCCAGGCAGGAGGATTGCTTGAGCTCAGAAGTTTGAGAACAGCCTGAGCAAGAGTGAGACCTCCATCTTTACTAAAAAGAGAAAAAGTAGCCAAGCGTTGTGACGGGCACCCATAGTCTCAGCTACTCAGGAGACTGAAGGAAGAGGATTGCCTGAGCCCAGGAGTTTGAGGTTACTGTGAGCTATGATGCCATAGCACCCTACCCAGACCAACAGATTGAAACTCTATCTCAAACAAAAAAAAGCCCAAATAGAATAAAGTATCAATAAAGCTGAAGGAACCATCCTTTGAAGACCCATTGGAAGAATGTTCCCAACAGAAAGCTCAGCAAGTAAGGTCAGGACATGCTTGGTGGCTCAAGAAACAGAAAAGTCAGACTGTATGGATGGCGGAGGGTGGTGGAAGCTACGGAGAGTGGTTCACAGTGAAGTCAAGATATAAAACAAGGACTAGATCATGGCAGTGCCTATGGCTCAAAGGAGTAGGGCACCAGCCCCATATACTACAGGTGGTGGTTTCAAACCTGGCCCCAGCCAAAAACTGCAACCCCCACCAACAAATCCTCCCCCCCAAAAAATACAAGGGCCAGATCAAATAGAACCCTAGTGACTACATTATGTCACTTGGATTTTGAAAGTTTTTAAGGCTCGGCACCTGTGGCTCAAGTGGCTAAGGGGCCAGCCACATACACCTAAGGTGGCGGGTTCAAATCCAGCCCGGGCCTGCCAAAACAACAATGATGGCTGCAACCAAAAAATAGCTGGGCATTGTGGCAGGTGCCCCTGTGGTCCCAGCTACCTGGGAGGCTGAGGCAGGAGACTTGCTTGAGCCCAGGAGTTGAGGTTGCTGTAAGCTGTGATGCCACACACTTTACACAGGGGGACAGCTTAAGTGAGGCTCTGTCTCAAAAAAAAAAAAAAAAAAAGAAAGTTTTTAAGAGCATAATGAGTGAGAAACTCTTATTTATTTATTTATTTACTTATTTTGAGACAGAGTCGCAAGCTGTCCCCCTGGGTAGAGTGCCGTGGCATAGCTCACAGCAACCTCCAACTCCTGGGCTCAAGCAAGTCTCCTGCCTTCACCTCCCAAGTTGCTGGGACCACAGACACCTGCCACAGCACCTGGCTATTTTTTTTTGGTTGCAGCCATCATTGTTATTTGGTGGGCCCAGGCTGGATTTGAACCTGCCACCTTAGGTGTATGTGGCTGGTGCCTTAGCCACTTGAGCCACAGGCGCCGAGCCTGAAACTCTTAGTTATTTTCGATCATATTATTCTTTTTTTTTTTTTTTTTTTGAGATAGTGTCACTTTGTCACCCTTGGTAGAGTGCTGTGACATCATAGCTCACAGCAACCTGAAACTCCTGGGCTCAAGTGATTCTCTTGCCTCAGCCTTCCAAGTAACTGGGACTATAGATGCCTGCCACAATGCCTGGCTATTTTTTGGTTGTAGTTGTAAGTGTTGTTTGGGAGGACTGGGCTGGGTTTGAACCCTCTAGCCTTCGTGTATGTGGTCAGTGCCCTACTCACCAAGCTATGGGTGCTGAGCTTTTTTTTTTTTTTTTTTTTTAAATAGAGACGGTCTCACTCTTGCCCAGGCTGGTCTTGAACTCCTGAGCTCAAGGCATTCTCCCACCTCAGTCTCTCAGAGTGCTGGGATTTATAGGTGTGAGCCACTGCACCTTCCTCCAGCCCCCTTTTTATTTTTTATTTTTTGAGAGAAGTTCTCACTCCATTGCCCAGGCTGGAGTGCAATGGCCAGTGGTGCTAACATAGCTGTACCTTGTCTTCACTGGCTCAAATGACCCTTCAGCCTTAGCTCCCAATTGGCAGAGACAGGTGCATGTGGCCATGTCTGGGTATTTTGTTTTTTTAGACTGTTTCACTTCATCTCACTGGGTAGGGTACCATGGCATCATCATAGCTCACAGGAAGTTAAACTCTTGGGCCAAGAGATCCTCTTGCCTCAGCCAAGCACTGGACTAGAGGCATGTGCTGCCATGACGCTTGGCTAGTTTTTCTATTTTTAGCAGATAGGAGTCTTCAACTCCTGAGTTCAGGCAGTTCACCCACACTGGCCTCCCAGAATACTAGTGCACGAGCCATAGTGCACAGCTGTTTTTTTTTTCTTTCTTTCTTTTTTTTGGTAGAGATGGAATCTGTGTAGCCCAGGTTGGTCTTGAACTCCTGGCCTCAGGTGATCCTCTTGCCTTGGCTTTCCAAAGTGCTGAGACAATAGGCATGAGAAATAGTGCCTGGACTTTTCTTCACATTCTAATTTAAATATTTAAAAGTAGGAATAATTTTATTCCTTATTATACATTCAAATACGTAGAAAATATTTGTGAAATCTGAAACTCATGTCTTTGTTGACCCTATAAATTCTTTGAAAAACATCAGAAGACTAATTCTCTAATTATAAAGCCACTAAAACTAGGTATTTATGTAGAATTTATTTATTTATTTATAAAACACAGGATTTATTTATTTATTTATTATTTATAAAACACTTGCTCTATTGCCCAGGCTGGAGGGCAGTGGCATCATCATAGCTCACTACGGCCTCAAACACCTAGGCTCAAGGAATCTTCCTGCCATGCCTCTTGGATAGGTGGGACTATGGGCACACACCATACTACCTGACTAATGAAAAAACATTTTTTTAAGAGACAGTGTCTTGCTCTGTTGCCGAAGCTGGAGTGCACTCGTGTGATCACAGCTCACTGTAGCCTCAAACTCCTGGGCTCAAGTTATCCTCTCACTTCAGCCTCCAAGTATCTAGGACTATAGGCACATACCACTATGCCCAGCTAATTGTTACAAAATGTTGTGTAGAGACAGAAGCTCACTATGTCACCTAGGCTGGTCTTAACCTGTCCTGAAGTGGAATGGCTTCAGCCTCCCAAAGTGCTGGGTTTATAGGAGTGAGCTACTATGCTGGCCACCAACTTTATTGTTTCAGAAACATTTGTTTATTGTTTCTTCCCTAGATTATTTTTCTTTTTTTTTTTTGAGATGGAGTCGCAATCTGTCACCCTGGGTAGTGTGCCATGGTGTCTCCATAGTTCACAGCAACCTCAAATTCCTGGGCTCAAGACAGCCTCCCCCCTCAGCCTCCCATGTAGCTGGGACTAGAGCATGTGCCACCACGGCCCACTAGTTTTTCTATTTTTTTAGTAGAGACAGGATCTCACTCTTGCTCAGGCTGTCCACCTCTTGGGCCTCCTGGAGTGCTAGGATTACAGGCATAGGCCACAGCACCAGGCCTGTAGCTTATTACTATTATTACTTTGAGACAGAGCCTCAAGCTGTCGCCCTGGGTAGAGTGTTGTGGCATCACAGCTCACAGCAACCTCCAACTTCTGGGTTTAGGCGATTCTCTTGCCTCAGCCTCCCAAGTTGCTGGGACTACAGGTGCCTGCCACAGCACTCAGCTATTTTTTGGTTGTAGTTGTCATTGTTGTTTGGCAGGCCCGGGCTGGGTTCAAACTGGCCAGCTCTGGTGTATGTGGCTGGTGCCTTAGCCGCTTGAGCTACAGACGCCGAGCCATCCTGTAGCTTATTTTTAATCCATCTGTAATTTTTATTTTTCACATTGTGTAAATTAGAGATTTTGGTAAGCTGAACAATAGTTCCCAAATATGTCCAAATCCTAATTCCTGGAAAATGTGTGACTTTATATGGCAGAAGTGACTTTGTAGATGTGATCAGGTTAAAGATTTTGGGATAGGGAGATACCCTGATTGTCTGGGTGGGCCTTAAATGTCATCAGAAGTGTCCTTAGGAGAAGGCAGCAGAGAGAGTTCATATAGAAGAGTAGGAGGCCACATGAAGACAGGGGAGAGATTTGAAGCTGTTACAGCTGCTGGCCTGAAGAGGGAGGAAGGGAGCATCATCCATGGAATGCAAGGAATTTAGCCATAAAAGCTGGACAGGAAAGATTCTTCCTGTAGAGCCTTTGGAGGGACTGGCCCTGTCGGTCTCTTGGATTGTGTATCTCAGTTTCGAAATTTTGGATTCCAGAACTGTAAGAGAATAAATTTATGTTCTTTTAACAACTAAGTTTGTGGTAATTTACAGTCATAGGAAACTAATACAAAGACTTAACTTTATTTTTTACTGCATAGTTAACTAATTGTTCCAGTATCACTTATTTTATTTATTATTATTTTTTGAGACAGTCTCACTATATTGTCTTTGGTAGAGTGCTGTGATGTCCCAGCTCCCAGCAACCTCAAACTCTTGAACTTAAGTGATTCTCTTACCTCAGCCTTCCAAGTAGCTGGGACTCCAGGTGCCCACCACAATGCCTGGCTATTTTTTGTTGCAGTTGTCATTGTTGTTTAGCTGGGCCGGGCTGGGTTCGAACCTGCCAGCCTCGATGTATGTGGCTGACGCCCTAACCACTGTGCTACGAGTGCCGAACCTCCAGTATCATTTATTGAATAACACATTATTTCTTAATTCATCTGAGGTGTTAACAATGCCCACATGTAGCTGAATCTGATTCTGTTCTAGACTACCAATCAATTAATTTACTCTTGGGTCAATACCAAATTTTTAAGTTATAATAACTTTATAATACATTTAAGATTGGTAGGCTAAGTCCATTATTATTATTAAATTCTTACTTTTGGCTCAGCACCTGTAGTTCAGCATTTAGGGCACCAGCCACGTACACAGGAGCTGGCAGGTTTGAATCCAACCTGGGCCCGCCAAACAATGACAACTACAACCAAAATAGCCAGGTGTTGTGGCGGGTACCTATAGTCCCAGCTACTTGGGAGGCTGAGGCAAGAGAATTGCTTAAGCCCAAGAGTTGGAGGTTGCTGTGAGCTGTGACGCCACAACACTCTACTGAGCATGACAAAGTGAGACTCTGTCTCAAAAAAAAAAAAGAGAAAAATTCAAATGATCATTTAATGTATACTTTGACTCTGTCATATTTAAGGTAATCATTTATCTGTTTCCCTGGTAAAGTCTTGGTTTTCACATGTTCCTCCAGCAAAATTATAACTTGTGTCACTAATTAATCTCAAAAATTTCCTCTGGGCATGGCACCTGTAGCTCAGTGGTTAGGGTGCCAGCCATTGGGGTTGGTGGGTTTGAACCCAGCCAGGGCCTGCTAAATGACAATAACAACAATAACACAGACACACACACACACATGCACACACATACACACACAAAGCTAGGCATTGTGGCAGGTGCCTGAAGTCCCAGGTTCTTGGGAGGCTAAGGAAAGAATCATTTAAGTCCTAGAGTTTGAGGTTGCTGTGAGTGGTGACGCTACAGCACTCTACTGAAGGCAACATAGTGAGGCTCTATCTCAAAAGAAGAAATTTTTTTCTCTGGACAATAAATTTTAATATGTCCCTACTTACAATAACTGAGATGCAATTTTAAATAATAATGAGGATTTTATTATGATTATTGTGGCAATTAGATTAACAAACTAATATTAAAGAGATTTGTAATATACGTTGCTGGAAAAGGTTATGTTGAAAATAGTGGAAGACACAGTTGGGACTCTCTTTTTAGGTTAGAAATTTGGCATTATCTATTAAATCTGGCAATATCTGGCACTGCCTATAGCTCAGTGGGTAGGGCGCCCGCCACGTACACCAAGGCAGGTGGGTTCTAACTTGGCCGTGGGCCTGCTAAACAACAATGACAACTGCAACAGCAACAAAGAAATAGCCGGGCATTGTGGACCTGTAGTCCCAGCTACTCAGGAGGCTGAGGCAAAAGAATCACCTAAGCCCAAGAGTTAGAGGTTGCTGTGAGCTGTAACACCACAGAACTCTATCTGGGTGACAAAGTGAGACTCTGCCTCAAAAAAAAAAAAAAAAATTCTGGCAATATCTATTAAATTTGGCAACATCTATTAAAATTTTAAGTGTGTATCTCTTTTGATCTAGCTACTGGACTACTGAGATGTTAATTTATGGAAGTACTGATGCCAATGTGCAAAGACATGCATTGGCAAAGTTGTAATAGTCTAAACTGGAAACAGTTTTTATGGGTCCCAATAGGTTATTGATTCAATAAAGGTGACATATGCAACGAAATGTTATGTAGATGTTTAAAACAATGAAGTAACCGTCTGGGTACATGTATTTATATATAAAGAGAGATAATGTGGGTGGCGCCTGTGGCTCAAAGGAGTAGGGTGCAGGCCTGGTGGGTTCAAGCCCAGCTCTGGCCAAAAACTGCAAAAAAAAAAAAAAAAAAAAGAGAGAGAGAGAGAGAGAGAGCGCGCGCGCGAGATAGACAGACATAGCTTTCCATAGTATATTAAGAAAAAAATGTAAGATGCAAAATGGTAGTTAAGTTTTAACTAGTAGTTAGTGAAATATACACATGTATAGGTTGTTTTTATATGCTTAGAAAAAAATGTCTGAAAATATACACGGCAATCCTATTATGGGATTAGATGAACAGAAAGTGAAAACAGAAAAATCAGTAAAGGTTTTGACCTGCTCCATTTCCGACATGGGCCGGTTCACTCCTCCACGTTCTGAGGAGGCCACCATACTGATGCTGAACTTAGTGCGGACACCTGATGGTCACTGGCACGTGCCACCAATAAAGGTTTTAAGTGTTACTGAAAACTATCTTTTTTTTTTTTTTGCAGTTTTTTGGCCAGGGCTGGGTTTGAACCTACCACCTCCGGCATATGGGGCCGGTGCCCTACTCCTTTGAGCAACAGGCACCGCCCTAGTGAAAACTATTTTTGTTTTTTCAAAAAGACAGATTACTTGACAATAGTACAGAACCACGACATATCTTGTCACGAAATAGAAAAATCTGATTTTGGGCTTGATAACAAGTGTCAAGGAGTAATTCTTTGGTATTCTAACAGAGCAATTAAAACCTGCCAAACTTCATGAATCTTGGAAGACGTTCATTCGTCTCCCACACCGACCACCGTCGTGTTTCCAGAGTAACAACGTGGGATCTTTGAAAAGTCAAGGGTCACAGTCTGATCCCCGAATACGCCCCACGGCCCCAGCGGAGGCGGCGGTTCCCCAGGCAACCCTGGGAGCCCCTAGGCAGTTTCAGTCCCCGCTTCTCCGGCTCTGGGTTTTACCCCGACTTCGGGGAAAGGGAAGGAAGGCGCTGAAATCCACAAGAGAAGGCCGGATGGGGGAAGAGACACGTGGAAGGCTTTTTAGGTGCTGGCACCCGGGGAGGTGTGCCCCGGGGCCGGGCAGGCGTCCCGCCCGGGTTGCCCAGTGCACACTGGCGAGTGACGCGGCAGCTGGAGAACGAAGCGGGAGGCTACTCGGGCGCGGGAGGTGGCTCTACGTGATTTCATTGTTGGTAGCTAAACGCTGGTAGGACACACCCTCATCTGCAAATGGGAACTCAGGGCCCCAGGATTTTCGTCCCAAAGATGGAATGGTCGCTTCTCCGGATTCTCTAAACTACCCTAGGGAGAGGTCGCCCTAGGGTAAAGGGTGCTGGGGCCCGACCAGAACCCAAGACAACGCCAGCCCCGGGACAGGAGCGGAAGAAAGCACGAAAAGGAAAAGTGATCGGAAGGGTTTAGGAAAGTCGATCTGGCGTGTTAAACGGCGTTTCCGGAGAAATCTGAAAGCTATTGGTTTATAGCAGAAGTCCAGCAATCAGCTGTCGGGGCTTTGTAATCTCCTGAGGGATCAAAACGGATACAATGGGTATCTTTCTCCAATAAAACTCCGTAAGGGCTGCAAGTCTAGCGGTTGGCAAGCCCGCGGCCTCCCTTCCACCCAGCCTGGGTCTCGGCCTCTCAGCCGCCTCCAAAACCCGGCCGAGGCAGGCGCAAGGCGGCCCGGAGTGGCCGGCGAGGGCTCCGGCCAGCCTGCGCACTGGGCATGCGCAAGGGGTGGACCGCCAGGTCGGCTTAGGGAGCCGTGACGAGCCCGGAAGCGCCTGCGCGCGCCCCTCCGCTCGAGAACTAGTTTTGTTCCGTGTCCTCTGGACTGGAACCCTTTGGAGAGAACCCCCCGGCAGGACCAAGCCCATACCCGCCAGCGCCGCAGCAATGTCCAGCAACAGTTTCGCTTACAACGAGCAGTCCGGAGGAGGGGAGGCGACCGAGCTGGGTCAGGAGGCGACCTCAACCATTTCCCCCTCCGGCGCCTTCGGCCTCTTTAGCAGCGATTTGAAGAAGTGAGGAGAGACGTTTGGGGCGCGGGGACGGGATTGAGGAGCTGGGGGGCTCCGGGAGGGGAGGGCACAGGCTTGGGATCCCGGAGAGGAGCGGGGTCACCGGAGACAGCGGTGGAGCGTGGCTGTAACGTGTCTCGTGGGTGGGTGGGGTTGGGTCAGTTGGGAGTGGTGAGAGTTATGGGGGAGTTGGGGTGTGTGTGTGTAGGGGTCTCTAGTAGTTTTCAAATTTTAGTGGAAAAAAACCACTTGGGGAGTTTAGGTCCCACCCCCAGGACGCTGGTTGAGTTGATCTGGGCTAGGGCACAGAAGTCTGAATTTTGAGTATAGACTTTTGGTTAATTTAATGTATATGGGATAAAACGTTAAGAAGTTCTCCTGTTAGGATGAACGGAGTGTTACGGGGTTTGAGAGTAAAGAGTGTGAGCATTGCTTATGGGAAATTATTTCGTGACCCTACCCTGGCGTGTAAAGGTAGAGCGGTGGTTTTAGGCTCTATGAATGAACAAGCTGTTTTACACCAGCATTAATGTTCCTGGAGGATATCCTTTGCGCTAGGGAGAAAAACTCCAATCCAATATAAGCATATGAGTAGAGAATGTATAAAAAAGAGTCTTACTATTAACATATCCTAAACTTTTACAAATCATAATGTGAATTTTTAAAAACGAACGTTAAACAAGGTACATTTAGTTTTGCAAAAGTTTGTATGAGTTTTTTAAATTACCTCCAAGAAATGGGAAGAAATCTCCCCAATTTACTTACTTTTTTATTTTGTGAGGGGCGTTAAGATTACAGAATTCTGGTAACTATGTTTTATTGTTATCATTTTTATATTTTTCTTATTTTTAATCTTCCAGTACTAAGCACTATGTTCACATAATAGGCTGTCACTAGATTCATGCCTGGATTAAGGTGTAATAGCTATGCTGGTAGCTTTGTGGATGTCAGAAGGGTACATTTAATTTTTTTATTTTTATTTTTTTATTTTTTGAGACGGAGCCTCAAGCTATCCCCCTGGGTAGAGTGCCATGGCATCACGCTCACAGCAACCTCCAACTCCTGGGCTCAAGCGAGTCTCCTGCCTCAGCCTCCCAAGTAGCTGGGACTATAGGCGCCCGCCACAACGCCCGGCCATTTTTTGGTTGCAGCCACCATTGTTGTTTGGCGGGCCCGGGCTGGGGATTCGAAGCC
>CAUYQS010086803.1:0-15332 GCA_963574585.1 Otolemur crassicaudatus | reverse complement strand
GGCGCCTGTGGTCCCAGCTACTTGGGAGGCGGAGGCAGGAGACTCGCTTGAGCCCAGGAGTTGGAGGTTGCTGTGAGCTGTAATGCCAGGGCACTCTACCCAGGGGGACAGCTTGAGGCTCTGTCTCAAAAAAAAAAAAGAGTAGGATATGGATTTTTTTCTGAGCCTTAGGCTTGAATCTTGGCTTTTTAAACATCCATGTCTCTTTGAACATGATATTTAAACTCTCAATATTTCCTTATGTGTAAATAGGAATGATAATATGGATCTCATTTTGTTGTGAGAATTAAATGAATTGAAGTATTTAATGTGATGGACATTGGACACATTGGAGGGTTTCATCAAGTGTTTGCTCCCTTTTTTCTCCTTTCCTGTTTGTGATACAGCCAGCAAGATTTGGGGTGTTTTTTCTTTTTTTGAGACAGTCTCACTATGTCGATCCTGGTAGAGTGCCGAGGCGTCACAGCTCACAGTAACCTCAAACTCTTGGGCTTAAGCAATTCTCTTGCCTCAGCCTCCCAAGTAGCTGAGTCTACAGGCACCCACAATAATGCCTGGCTATTTTGTTGTTGTTGTTGTTGTCATTGTTGTTTGGCAGGCCCAGGCTGGGTTTGAACCCGCCCCTGGTGTATGTAGCCAGTGCTGCTGCTGAACTATGGGCGCGGAGCTTGGGACAGCAAGATGTGGTGCACACTGGGACTCAGTTGGTAGAAGGAGTGAAAAAAATGGTGATAAAATTTGAGAGGTTGTGGGGCTTTTTGTTTGTACATGAGGGAGAGGTAAGGAGTTTGTGTTTACTTGGAAGGTATTTTGGCTCTGGTAAACTAAAATGGCCAAGAAGAGAAGGAAAAAAAAGAAAAGAAGAATGGATTACTTCTGGATGTATCTAGGCCAAGAGACATGAGATAAAGATGGTTGGGTTTTCTTTTGCATTGTCCCATTAACCACAGTAGGGAAAAAAGAGACCCAGGGCATTAGACACACTGTCCAGAAGAAAAGATAGTACAAAGAACTGTTGCCTCCCGCTTGTGGATCTCTTGAGTAAAGTAATAGGGTAGAGAAACCGGAAAATCCCAAATGTAGGGGTTCTGGTCCTTTCTCATCCTGATTCAGGTGGTTGTTGAGAGTGAAGGGCTGTTCAGTTTCACCTGCTTACTTCTCAGGGAAAATATACCCTCTAAGTATAACTTAGATTGTATTTCCTTTTCCTGGAGTTCTAGATATGATTTTGTGATCAGAACAGAAAACAGTAGGCAGTAAAGAAGAGCCAGGGTCTCAGAGCTGTTTAAACCTCCTAAATGATTTTGTTTATAATGCATTCCTTTACCAGCCTGTGGAGAATCATCTGGGCCTGGGTCAGGCGTTTTTGGGTACTCCAGCCTCTACTCTTCCGTCCTTCTAAGTCCAGTAGCCTCTTTGTCTGCTGCTAATTTGGCACTTGAACATATGCTGCTTTACATGCTGCCTGCCTTTATATAGTTATTTATAGAAATACATGTCTTTGTCTGTCCCAATATCATATGATACTTTAACATTTTACAAGTGCTTATCCTCACTTCATTTAAACCACATACATCATGGGAAATAAACACAGAATGGAATTTTGGTTTGTGGTTATATTTATGCAAATACTATCTGTAGCCAAATATTTTTGTTTAATTAATTAATTAAATAAATTTGAAGACAGAGTCTTCCTCTGTTGCCCTGGGTATTATGCTGTGGCATCACAGTTCACAGCAAACTCAAACACTTGGGCTCAGGAGATCCTCTTGCCCTCAGCCTCCTGAGTAGCTGCGACTACAGGTGCCTATTACAATGTGCAGCTAGTTTTTCTGTTTTAGTAGAGATGGGATCTTAATCTTGCTCAGGCTGGTCTTGAACTCCTGATCTCAGGAGATCTACCCACCTCAGCTTCCCAGAATGCTAAGATTACAGGTGTGAGCCACTATGCCTAGCCTGTTTTGATTTATTCTTTTGCTCCACTTTAGTGGTCTTTTACAGCATACCTAATATAGAGATAAGGAAACTGAGGTCTAAAGGGAAGCTGCATAATTTGTCCATAAGTCACACAGTATGAGGGCTGTCTTTCTAGGCCACTGTTCTCAACTCAGCCTTGCTCATGATAAGCCAATAGACTTTTGTTTGCTCACCTGAATAGGCCATTTAATCGTTAGCTGCTTCCTTAGCTTTGTAGCTTATAAGATTTTTCCCTTAACAGGGAGAATGTGAAGAATTAAAATGCCTTCATATTTGACAACCTCCACAGGCAATCCTATTTTTTTCAAAATGAAATGATTCTTTGTGTTTTATTATGTGATAATTTTTTGAAAGTACAGATAAAAATATTATAAATGTAAAATTATACATTATTCTCCATATCAAGAGACTGTCATTGCTGGCTATGCATGGTGGAAGGTGCCGGTAGGCCCAACTACTTGGAAAGCTGAGGCAAGAGGATTACTTGAGCCCAGAGTTACTTGAGCCTGAGGAAGAGAGAGACCCTGTCTCTACTAAAAATAGAAAAATTAGTTGGCCACACTAGCTACTATGGAGGCTGAGGCAGGAGGATTGCTTAAGTCCTGGAATTTGAGTATAGTCCCAGATACTCAGGAGGTTAAGGCAGGAGGATCACGGGAGCCCTGGAATTTAAGGTTGCAGTGAGGTGTGATGAGGCCACTGCACTCCAGCCCAGGTTTCAAGAACACCTTGTGATTTTATTTCTATGTTAACAGAGATTCTGTTTCAAGAGTTTTGATGGATCAGACTATTAAAAAAAGCTGACCTATTTGTACCTTTAATGAGAGAAAAGAATATAAAAGAAAATTAAAATGAATTAATTTTAATTCATTAATAAATTAAGCTATTAATAACTATTAATATTTCCAATGTTTTGTTATTTAGGTTCATATAGTATACTAATTTATATCCTCTTTTTTTTTTTTTTGGAGACAGAGTCTCACTTTGTCACCCTCACAGCAACTTCAAACTCTTGGGCTTAAGTGATTCTCTTGCTTCAGCCTCCCAAGTAGCCAGGACTACAGGTGCCTGCCACAAGGCCCGGCTATTTGGGGATTGTAGTTGTCATTGTTGTCTGGGAGCCCCAGGCTGGCTGCGAACTCCCTGGCTCTGGTGTAGGTAGCTGGCGCCCTAGCCGCTTGAACTACAGGTGTGGAGCCTATTATTTATTTTTGAGACCCAGTTGCAAGCTATCGCCCTAGATACAGGGCCACAGCATCATCAAACATCATAGCTCACAACAATCTTCAACTCTTGGGCTCAAGTGATCCTCTCACCTCAGGTTTTCTACTTTGACTTAGAGATAGGGGTCTTGCTCTTGTGAGTTCCAGGCTGGTCTGGAACTCTTGAGCTCCCAATTCCAACATTTTCCTTCACGACAAGTAACCAGTGAATGGAGGATTCTCGAGAGAAGAGTGGCAGCATCGGGACACCTACAGAAGTCATCAGCTCAGTGAGTGGAAGGGCCAAAGGGTCTTACAAACCCACACCCTCAGCGCAGTGTTAGATGCTTTAAATCCCAGAGTGATGGAAAGGCCCTCTAACCCAGAAAGCCAGTCAGGGAAGATCCCACATCTCTAACAACTCACACAACCATCCAGATGTGTATCTTCAACCTCAGTTTTAGCTGGAAGAAATAGAGCTAACGTTTATGAGGCACTCACTGTGTGCTAAGCACTAAGAGTCCTCTGTACACAAAGTGCTGCCTATGCTCAAATCAATCCCAAGATCCTCTGGATTCTGAAGCATAAATAATTAGGAGATTAAGTAAAATAGTCACATGGTTAATAAACCACATCAGAATTCCCATTTCAACCCGTCTGAGTCTGACCTTGTGTTTTAACCCTCATCTTTGCTGCCTGACCGCTGGCTGCTCGAGTCTCATGGGAGTGATGACCAGCATCCTTCAAAGCCTACAGCCCAGTTCCATGAGTCATGGCTTCACTTTCTGCCCAGAACGCTCATGCAGGGGGCTGAGGCTGGGCTTGCCATGCTCAACATGAGAAGTCAGGCCCAAAACAGCCCAGGAGGACAGCAGGGCGCATCCCCTTCCTGCCACCCCACTCACTGAGGCTTTCAAAAATACCCTTTACATTCTCAGTGGTGCTGAACCACAGTTAAAGAAAGCTATAACTTGCCATTACAGCTAGCTATGACTAACATGACTAACTCACAGCATGTTTATATTTAACTCAAGCCTTCTGTCATTACAGGTCCTGAGTAAAGACCTCCCTACTCAGTAAAGATGAAGCAGTGATGTCACTTTTTTATTACCTCTAAGTTCAGATCCTTTACCTTCTAGGATTTTCCCAGATTCATTTAGAAGTTGCAAGATGTACAAAAGATATTCAGAGAGACACACACAGGGCCTTTGGCGCATTGTAAGGACACAGTGGTGGCTGCTGTTTGGGAACAATGAACTCAGCCACACATAGTGATCTCTGTAAGAATCAGCAGAGTTGGGGCCCATAAACTCTGCACAGAGCATGTCATAGGAAGGCTGGGTTGTCATTTTTTTATCTACCTAAATAGTCACATTGCTGAAGGAAATGTCTTATTCTAGGGATTCTCTTATGTCTTACTATCCATAAAAAAACAGGTAAAACTTCCCACAGGACAATTTTTCAGCACACTGGTCTACTTTTGAAAGAAGTGGGAAAACTGGTTTATTTGGGTCATGAATCTACTTTCACATCCTCAGTTAAAGTTATTTTCCTTGGTGTCTCACATGCAACGTTGAAGACCCCCATGCTGCTATCTGGAGCTCCATAGCAAATGCTATAGGACATTGTTGTCCTGATGAACAGCTATCATGGCTTTGCCCAGATTTCTGTTGAACAATCAAACATCAAAAGGAACACAAAAGCCCAGCGGCACGTACTCTTAGGGGGGTGTTGTGACCTTTAGATACGATAAAAAGCTTCATAATTAAGATCTTAGAGCTGTGAGTCTCAATTTTCAGAGTCTTTCTTTCCTTATTTTTAAGAATCAAACAGAGACCTCTCCACACACAAGTACCCACATCCCATGTTCATTAAATGCTATTTGATAACATTGAAATTGAGTTTCAATTAGTTATATTCACACTTAGCCTACAAATGTGAAATTAAGATTACACCTTTCCCAGTGTAGGAGATTTTAACGTAGTTTATTCTATCCGTATCAGAAGGCTTACTATGAGCAGTGTGTCTGCTGTGTATAAAACCAACTTAGCAACATGACCTGGCGAGGAGACAAGCAGACACAGTTCAGAACTCAGCTTCAACACAAAAGTGATATTTTAAAGGACCTTTTTCATTTTTAAAGAACTTTTAAGGCTCAATTGCCCATCTATAAAATGAAAATAAGTATAGCATGTCCAGTTGATTCTCATTATTCATGATAATCATTTCCTATAAAGCCCCATGAGTACTAAAAATAAATATTAAATTATTCCCTTAGGAAGAACATAAGGTGAGGTTCCAGCAAACCTTTGGGTATGTTTGTATCACAAGATTGGTACATAACCTTATTTGATGTGGTTCTTTTTAAAGACACATGGTTTAATATTCGTTGATGACTCATAACGCTGAACTCACATAGACAAAGCCCCGCTAGCCACGAACTTTCCTCACAGCACTGGTCCTTCTCACTGTCAGGCACACTGACACATCGGCACTGCACCGGGGGATTGCAAACAGCAGAGTCACCAACAGAAACCACAAAATGGTGGAAAATGTGGCACTGAGAAAACTAAACTGACAGTGAGAAAACCAAATAAAAAACGGGTGTGTTGTGGAAGCTCCCGGGAGGCTGCTCCTGCTCTGCCTGTTTTCAAGTCCCTGAGAGGCCATGAAAGCCCCCCACGTATTATTTAGGGGGTTACAAGTAAATTATCAAGTAGTCAGATTTGTAAAAATGAAACCCACCAATAGTAATGAGGTTTGACTATATATCAAATATTTGATTAAAGATTAGTTAATAATTGATATATAAGAAAGTTCATTTGTGTTCTAGCCCAGGGGGACAAGTGGCGGGGAGGGGAAGGGGACAGGAAGGAGGAGGAGAGAAGGGGAGGGGAGGAAAGAGAAGGGGAGAGGAGGGGAGAGGAGGGGAGGGATGAAGGGAAGGGAAAGTTCATTTACAAACAATAAAAAACAATAAAACTACAAAATAGTCTTCACTCCTTGACTGTGTGTCATCTCCAAATCCTTTAACATGAGTGAAGTGACTGCAACATTACAGATTCTCAATAGATGATTGTCCATTGAGTGAGTGAACTGTGCCTGTGACTTGTGACTCAAGCATCTGACTTCTCACAGGAACACTCACATACAGCTCAGGGACTCAGGGTTGGACAGCACAAAGCACTGGCCCAGGAGATTCCTGAATGTGCTGGTTTTTTATTCAAGGCACTAAATTCTGAATTGCTGGTTGTTCCCATCCTTAGCTCATGGCTGGACAGCCTTGGGTACCTGAGAGCAGTGGGTGAGGAGGTAGATGGACCTCAGGACAGAATAAAGGCAGAAACCAGAGTCACATCTCAGGAGGCTGAGCTGAAGCCCTTCAGCACAGCACCCACTTTAACAGCCTCCCACACATCTCTTCCCACATCTCCTCAATGTAAACTAGCCAAAAACCATGGTTTGGGGTCTTGTCTACAGACCATTAGGTTAAAACAATTTTTCCTTCCTCTTTCTTTACTTAGCAAATCACCTTAGTACTTTTCCATCTTCTCTTTTAAAACCATCATAACTAGAGTTTCTCTGCAGCTTGATCATTAAAATCAGGCAGGGAGCAAAAAGGCACACAAAGAAAGTTTCAAATATCTTATCCAAGGCACAAGTGCAAGAAGGGACTTCTCTACTTGGAAAAAAGCAGAGGCTATGACTTGGCCCACAGGTGACGCAGTCCCAAGGGAATTCTCACTCCAGTACGGAATGGCTCTTCAGCTGCAGAGCTGACCTTGGCTCTCCTTCCTCCACCTCCCTCCACTGAAGCTCTACAGGCTTGTTCTTTTCACTCTTAGGATGCTTACTTCCTCTAAAATTCCTTCTTTAAAGTTTGAAAAGTAAAAAATGGAGACCATTTTTTATGCCAAATGTCTAAAATAGAATGTCTCATTTGTTTCACTGTCCATGTCAAAAAAAATACATTGCACAGAACAGTTAAATTTGGTTTCACTTATTTATAAAATTCAGGTTAATCATATTTATATCCCCCCCTCTTTTTTTGGCTTTCCTAAACAGTATCATCAAAAGTAAAAGAAACAAAATCACCAGCTACCACATTTACTCATCTGATCTATCAGCCCAGCCCCTCCAGAGCACTATGGACTCCATGTTCTTAAGCCCAGTATACACAGCGTCATGCTCCTCCAGGGGAACTTCTGTTTAATAATGTGAATAAAGGGAGGAAAGGGAGGGAGGGAGGATGGGGAAGGGGGGAGGGAGGGGAAGGGGGAGGGAAGAGAGGGAGATGATGAACAAGACCAACAAAAATGTGGAATTAGAAAGCAAATGCCTGATAGATAATTGGCTTGGGAAAGGTCTAAGTCAGATGGGGAATCTGTGACTCAAGTCTAATTTACAGTGCAGAATGTCCCAGAATCCAAAGAACTAGGCACCAAGTGTTTCTGGAAGGTGATGTCGGGGTGGAAGAGAAAAACTAGTTGAATGCCAATTTAGAAGCTGATAACCCCTCCTCCACCAAGTATCTTTCCTCACATCAGGCGTAGACTGAATTTTATTTTCTGAATAAGGTGAAATAGAAATTTCTGAACTGAGGAGTAGCAGGTACAATTAAGAGCAGATAATACTTAATGCAAATAGATCAAGCAAAACCTTACATACTAATATGGAAACTCCCAAATTGCTGTTCCTGCTTTGTGCCCATGGTGCTGGCAGCCAGGCACATAGACTCTAGGCTGGAAAATGTACCACCTGTTCTTGGGACCCCAAGAGGCACAGCATCAGGGCTTCCCAAGGAAATCACTTACCCTGCAGTGGAGCCTTCAGTAAGATCCACCCATAAACCCATTCACCTTTCTGGGCCACTCTTAGTCATTACTAGGTAGACACAGGCCAGCTGACAATGAGGCCTAGGCTATCGTGGAAAAATACCAGTTAACTCCTGACAAATTCCTGGGCTTCAAGCCCTCAACAAAATGGAGTAAGTCTGGTTCATTCCCAAAATAGATTGGAAAGTACCCACTAACTTCTTGCTTGACTAACTCCCTGAGAAATGAACTGACTATCCCAGGACTGACCTTTAAACAATACCAGGTGGAAAGAATACTGAAACAAAGATATATGGAGAAAAATATTAAACCAAAAATGTATGATGTATGATTAACTAATCACAAAATTCTACTTCTGTACAATTCTTGCTTGCTACCCCACTCGAATGCACCTGGAGAGCCTGCGTACTACCAGGATGCAGACCAAGCCTTAAAAACCCAACTCCTTAAGCACTTGGGGCTGCTCTCAGAAACCCTATGTTGGGACACTGAGGCAATCACCAGCCAGCTCTTCAATAAGAGGACTCTACTGTAAATTTGGCTAACTTGGCAGTGTGGTCTTTGTAGAACTCCTGGGCACAACAGGCTCTAGCTTTAAAGTAAAGGCTCAAAATAGACACACAGAGCCAGAGCAACTAGGAAGAAATAAATACTATGTACAGAAAATGAAAAATACTGTTATAATTATCAAAAAATAAAAATAATGTTACAGATATAAAACAAAAACAGGACACTTTTTAATTTGAAAAGAAATTCAGAGAGTAAGAAAAGCTTCTTAAAAACTGACAGCATATAATCCTGAAAGATGGCCGACTGCAGCCAGCTTTCCAGAGGCTCCCATCCAGAAGGAGAGTTAAAGCACAGAAGTTTAGCAAGTAAGCTGATGGTTTGGATCTCAGCCAAGAGAGAAAGTTGAAGAACACACATTAACCCTACTGAGGTGAGCTGTGACCCCAAGGAAACAAACAAGAGGTATAAAATCCATCACCAAGCAGATGGGGGTCCCCTCCCCCATGAGAACAGCTTGCAGTATACTTTATACAAACAAGCAAGCAGAGTTCAGAGCCTCTCCTATTTTATCCCACAGGAGAGACCCTCTAAAAACCAGAACTCTTTCACTAGAAAGCACTTACTAGTGTACCATGGCACTCTCCCACCAGGCATAAAACTGTATAAAACTATATATATTCTCTACCTGCAGTTCTGAACTCCTAGCACTCCCCTCCACTATCACCCCAAGCTCTGGAAGCCTGCCCCCCAGGATGTCCAGATTCTTGGACATTTTTTTGAGAGGTGTGGACAAAGTGTGGGCTGTTGCTGATCTGTGCTGATTCTGCAGCACGGGACTAAGGAAAAGACAGTGAACTGAGGGAACCATACAGAAGAGGGAGAGGCAGTGCCCCACAGCACAGAGCAGCAGCAGCAGCAACAGAAATAGGGCTCACACCCCTGGGGATGTTTTGAAGAGACACTCCCTGCCTCTCTGGGCAACCAGAGGAAGCTGGGCATCTTCTTCCATGGGAGCCACTGGCAGAACAGATCTGGGACAGAAACAGAGGCCCCATGAGTAAAGGATATGTCTGAGGCAGTAGCTGCCTGGGTGGGGTGGTACCTACCTAAGCATCCTCTCCTGGGGATGGAGACTAGAATACGCATGCACAGAGACAGCATACTTGCAGGGCAGGGCTGAGCCAGAAGGACTGCTTTAGTGAGCCCAAGCAGCACCTGGCCCTCAGGGGATCATAGCTGAGACAAAAGCAGGCAGGGAGAGACAGAAACCAAGAGCTGAGTGTAAGCTCCAACCGCGCCCACCCCAACACAGAATGCAACGGAGACAGTGCAATGCCAGCTCAGGCAGTGGCACAGATGGGCTGAGTCACAGTTTCTGTGAATTCAAACAGCACCTTCTACAGGGGAATATAAATTCTGCAAAAATATAACTGTCAGCAACATCAATCAGGGGCTGGGCTGGAACTGAGTGAACCTTCACAGCTTCCATTAAGCATCTGAGGTTGTCAGGCCTCAGCTCCTCCTGCCAGATAGAGGCAGAGAGGAGCAGTCTGGCTGAGGAGACATAGATCTCCCTGTGACTCAGGCAGGTGCAAATCCCTGCAGCATCTGCTCACTGGAGGGAACTGGGTCACAGCCCTGTGGGGTTAACAGTGACTGGGTGTGACAGAGGTGCAAGGTGGGGAAGGAGGCATCAAACTTCCCAGACTAATTCATTTGCTGGGTGGGTCTTCCGGCCTCATGGAGCACTAGAGCCAGTCACACTCAAGCTGCCAGCAGATGCCTGCTAGCTAGTTGCCAGACACATTTTGAACTCTCCTACCTGAGAATGGTACTGACTGGGACAATTGATTTGGACTGCTTAAACTGGGCCAATCACCCAAGGACTATCCAAAGTGGTACCCCGGGTGTGTGGTTGTGGGAAGGTTTGATTTTCCTTTTCCAGTTGTTGCCCATGGCAGGGCAGGGTGACTTAATTGCTGGTATATCTCCATAGCTGAGACTTCAACCCAGAGTAACTGATTCACTAGGGTAGGACAGTGACCAGCTAAAAACAAGACAGAGCCACTTAGCCCCACTAAACTAAGCAGGTTCCCAGTGTCTCAGGCCGAAGCACTGTACAGGTCCTTTGCAAAACCTGTACAGTGGGTTTTGCAATCCAAATTCTGAATTCGATTTCTGATATCTCAGCCACTTGTTTATGAATGGGATCTTCACCAGTCCCAGATCTTGGGCAAAGGGCTGGTTAATCATTACTCCAGGATCCCCCAACCCAACTTCACCTTATCTGCTCATCTAGCCAAACAGTGTAAAATAACCATGGGGCAGAATCAGCAGGAAAACTCTGATAACATGGATAATCAGAGTAGATCAACTCCCCCAAGGAATGACATGGCAAACACAACTGAAGATCCCATTCATAAACAAGTAACTGAGATATCAGAAATCAAATTCAGAATTTGGATTGCAAATAACATTAATAGAATAAAGGTAAAGTTGGAATTAGAAATTCAAGGAACATTTCAAAAGTTGTCTCAAGAATTCAATGAATTCAAAGACAAAATCACCAAAGATTTTGACACATTAAGACAAAAACTTGCAGCCCTCAAAGATCTGAGAAATACAGTAGAATCTCTCAGTAACAGAATGGAGCAGGCAGAAGAAAGGATTTCTGATATTGAAGATAAAGCTTTTGAAAGCTCCCAAATTCTCAAAGAGAAAGAGAAGTGGAGAGCAAAAACAGATCATTGTCTCAGAGAGTTCTGGGATAATTTGAAGAAAACTAATATTTACCTTATAGGAATTCCTGAGGGTGATGAGGTGGCTTCGAAAGGCACAGGTACTTTACTTCATGAGATAATGAAGGAGAACTTCCCAGACATGCCAAGAATCTGAAATTCAGATAGCAGACGGTTTCAGAACCCTAGCATGACTCAACCCAAATAAGACATCTCCTAGACACTTTATAAATAACTTCATCAAAGTTAAAATGAAGGAGAAAATTCTGTAAGCAGCCAGATGTACCAAAACCATAACCTATAAGGGGAAGAATATTAGAATAAATACAGATCTCTCTGCTGAAATCTTTCAAGCTAGAAGAGGGTGGTCATCGACTTTTAATCTCCTAAGCAAAATAACTTTCAACCCAGGATCCTATATCCAGCTAAACTGAGTTTCATTTATGATGGAGAAATTAAACACTTTAATGACATTCACATGTTGAAGAAATTTGCCATAATTAAACTAGCTCACAAGGATATTCTCAGACCTATCCTCCATAATGACCAGTGCAATCCTGCACCACAAAAGTAAACTCACTCAGAAACTTCTGATCACATTCCAACTTCCACAAAGGTGAAAGGATTAAAAATGTCCACTGGACTTTCAAAAAACTAAATACCCCAAATTCTGCCAGGATTATCAATATTCTCAATTAATGTGAATGGCTTAAATTGTCCTCCAAAGAGGCATAGGTTGGCTGACTGGATACAAAAACTCAGGCCAGATATCTGCTGCATACATGAATCTCATCTTACCTTAAAAGATAAATATAGACTCAAGGTGAAGGGATGGTCATCTATATATCAGGCTAATGGAAAGCAGAAGAAAGCAGGTGTTGCAATATTATTTGCAGATACAATAGGGTTCAAACCAACAAAAGTAAGGAAATTTAAAGATGGTCACTTCATATTTGTTAAGGGTAACACTAAACATGATGAGATTTCAATTATTAACATTTATGCACCTAAACAGAATGCACCTCAATTTATAAGAGAGACTCTAAACGACATGAGCAACTTGATTTACTCCAGCACTACAATAGTCAGAGATTTTAATACTTCTTTGGCAGTGTTGGACAGATCCTCCAATAAGAAGTTAAGAAAAGAAATTTTAGACTTAAACTTAACCATTCAACATTTGGATTTAACAGATATCTACAGAACATTTCATCCTAACAAAACTGAACATACATTCTTCTCATCAGCCCATGGAAATAATCCAAAATAGATCACATCTTAGGTCACAAGTCTAACCTCAGCAAATTTATAAGAATATAAATTATTCCTTGTATCTTCTCAAACCATCATGGAATAAAAGTTGAACTCAGTAACAACAGGAATCTGCATACTCATGTAAAAACATGAAAGCTAAATAACCTTATGCTAAATGATAGCTGGGTCAGAGACAAGATTAAGAAACAAATTACCAAATCTTTGAAACTAAACGATAATGAAGACATGAATTATCAGAAACTCTGGGATATCGCAAAGGCAGTCCTAAGAGAAAAATTTACAGCACTGCAAGCCTTCCTCAAGAGAACAGAAAGAGAAGAAGTTAACAACTTAATGGGACATCTCAAGCAACTGGAAAAAGAACATTCCAATCCCAAACCCAGCAGAAGAAAAGAAATAACCAAAATTATCCTTAATGAATAGTACAAGAAACTCTATTCTCAAAAATATGAAAATATGAAGGAAATAGATCAATACTTGGAAGCATGCCACCTTCCTAGACTTAGCCAGAATGAAGTGGAAATGTTGAACAGGCCTATATCAAGTTCTGAAATTGCATCAACTATACAAAATCACCCTAAACAGAAAAGCCAGGGACCAGATAGCTTCACATCAGAATTCTACTAAACCTTTAAAGAGGAACTAGTACCTAGATCACTCAACCTTTTCCAAAATACAGAAAAAGAAGGATTACTACCTAACACATTCTATGAAGCAAATATCACCTTGTTCCCCAAACCAGGAAAAGACTCAACAAGAAAAGAAAATTATGGACCAATATCACTAATGAATATGATGCAAAAATATTCAACAAGATCCTAGCAAACAGAATCCAGTAACACATCAAATTATATACCATGACCAAGTAGGTTTTATCCCAGGGTCTCAAGGCTGGTTCAATATATGTAAATCTATAAATATTCATCACATAACAAATCTATAAAAATTCATCACATAAACAAATTAAAAAACAAAGACCATAAGATTCTCTCAATTGATGCAGAAAAAGCTTTTGATAATATCCAGCATCAATTCATGATCAGAACACTTAAGAAAATGGGTATAGAAGGGACATCACTTAAACTGATAGAGGCCATCTACAGCAAACCCACAGCCAATATCGTATTAAATGAAGTTAAATTGAAATCATTTCCACTCATATCAGGAACCAGGCAAGGTTTCCAATTGTTTCCACTTCTTTTTAACATTTTAATGAAAGTCTTAGCCACTGCAATTGGGCAAGAAAAAGCAATCAAGTGTATCCACATAAGGTCAGAGGAGATCAAACTTTCACTCTTCACAGATGATATCATTGTATATCTAGAAAACACCAGGGAGTTTACTACAAAACTCTTAGAAGTGATCAAGGAATACAGCAGCATCTCAGGTTACAAAATCAACACTCAAATCTGTAGCCTTTATATATACTAACAATAATCATGCTGAAAAAATAGTCAAGGACTCTATTCCATTCACAGTAGCGCCAAAGAAAATTAAATACTTGGGAGTTTACCTAACAAAGGACGTGAAAGATCTCTATAAATATAACTATGAAACTCTAAGAAAAGAAATAGCTGAAGATGTTAACAAATGGAAAAACACACAATGCTCATGGATGGGAAGAACCAACGTTATTAAAATGTTCATACTACCCAAAGCAATATACAATTTAAATGCAATCCTTATTAAAGCTCCACTGTCATACTTTAAAGATCTCAAAAAAATAATACTTAATTTTATATAGAATCAGAAAACACCTCGAATAGCTAAGACATTACTCAAAAATAAAAACAAAGCAGGAGGAATCACACTACCAGACCTCAGACTAAACTATAAATCAATAGTGATCAAAACAGCATGGTACTGGCACAAAAACAGAGAGGTAGATGTATGGAACAGAATAGATAACCAAGATATGAGCTCAGCTACTTATCATTATTTCATCTTTGACAAGCCATTTTAAAAAATTCAATGGGGAAAAGATTTCCTATTTAACAAATG
Source organism: Otolemur crassicaudatus (assembly GCA_963574585.1). NCBI lineage: Eukaryota > Metazoa > Chordata > Mammalia > Primates > Galagidae > Otolemur > Otolemur crassicaudatus. The sequence goes on along the minus strand of CAUYQS010086803.1, from coordinate 794 downwards.
GTGCTAGATGAACTGGATGGCGACCTATAGAAGACTGAAACTAGATCCACACTTTTCACCATAAACTAGATAGACTCTTACAGGATTAAAGATTTAAACTTAAGACATGAAACTATAAAAATACTAGAAGAAAGTGCAGGGAAACGCCTTAAAGAAATCAGCCTGGATGAATATTTTATTAGGAGGCCCTCTCTTTAGTTTTGAAACAACACCAAAACTATATTACTAGGACCTGATCAAACTAAAAAGCTTCTGCACAGCCAAGAATGCAGTAAGTAAAGCAAGCAGACAGTCCTCAGAATGGGAGAAGATATTTGTGGGTTATGTCTCCAACAAAGGTTTAATAACCAGAATCCACAGAGAACTCAAATGTATTAGCAAGAAAAGAACAAGTGATTCCATCTTAGGGTGGACAAGGGACTTGAAAAGAAACTTCTCTGAAGAAGACAGGCACATGGCCTACAGACATATGAAAAAAATGCTCATTGTCCTTAATCATCAGAGAAATGCAAATCAAAACTACTTTGAGATATCATCTAACTCCAATAACATTAGCCCACATCACAAAATCTGAAAACCAGAGATATTGGCATAGATGTGGAGTAAAGGGAACACTTCTACACTGCTGATGGGAATGCAAACTAATACATTCCTTTTGGAAAGATGTTTGGAGAACACTTAGCAAACTAAAAATAGACCTGCCATTTGATCCTACAATTTCTCTACTAGGTATATATCCAGAAGACAAAAAATCACTTTATAGCCAAGATATTTGTACCAGAATGTTTATTATA
>CAUYQS010086802.1:0-22063 GCA_963574585.1 Otolemur crassicaudatus | reverse complement strand
GCTGGGACTACAGGCGCCCGCCACAGCGCCTGGCCATTTTTTGGTTGCAGCCATCATTGTTGTTTGGCGGGCCTGGGCTGGGGATTCGAACCCGCCACCTTAGGTGTATGTGGCTGGCGCCTTAGCTGCTTGAGCCACAGGTGCCGAGCCCTTATATTTTCTATAAACTTTTTCATTTTATAATTTTCCAAATGTAAAAGTTACCACAAATTCAGTAAAGAAGGAAGAATATAAAATGCAAACAACAAACACAAAGAATGAGTACACGGGCCATTTTCAACCCCTTTGTCAAGGTATGAGTGCAGGTACTTTTTTTTTTTTTTTTTTTTTTTTTTTTTTTGCCACATGTGAAAAAATTAACCTAGAGAATAATTGGCAGGATTAGGTAATGAGATAGATATAAAAAAAATTAAAAAAGAAAAGAAAAGAAAAATATGAAATAAAGTACTTTGAGTTAGGGAAAGGCAGCCAGTGTGGAGACAGCCCCAGCAGGCTCATGAAGCCCAGTGTGTTTAACCATTTGGCTGCTGGTCCCTCAGAATGAAATCCTGGCTCAGGCTTGTTTGGGTACTAACAGTGGTGTCCTTTGGAGAGGTTCCTATTGTCTGCTGAGTTTCGATCTCCCATTTCAGAATCCCTGAGGACAAAAACTATAGCTGGAATTGACTTTTTTAGTTCATGGAAGGAAAAAAGTCAAATATTACACAAGGTTCTTCACTACAGAGAGAGCTGTGTAGCTTCCTGGAATCCAAGAGTGTGCTCAGAGGCAGTGCTCACTTGGGCTTTGTAACCATGGTTTTCTAAAGCTCGGCTGTTTAAAAATAGAATATTTATTTAAAAAATAAAACATGACAAATAAGCCACTACTGTTTCTGCTTGCAGGGAAAACTGCCTTAAGACTCCCAAAGCACAAGTCCGTGTAATCTGGTAAACGTGCCCCACACATAACAAGGTCCCCTGGCACTTGCTGTCTGCCTCCTCCTGGTCCCAGGCTGACTCTCCAGGGTGCTCAGCGAGTGACACCCCGACACCCTGAAGGCTGCTCCTCAGAGAGCCTTTCTGGGCTTCAAATCTCCTCCTCCAGCTAGAAGGAATATCTAGTACCCCAAAGCCTTCTGTAACTTTCCATTTGGCTCCATCCTTAGATTGACCCTGTGGTCGGTAGAATGACCAATTTCAGATGACTTTTTTCTTCATGGCCTTGATTTATGAATATATGGGACCCACGGGCCTCCATTTTTCTGCTGAGCCACAGGTTTTCAGGGAGAAAAGTAAGTGAAATTTGGAAAAAAGACAATGGTTAGCAGAGGGAGCCACGTGAGGATGAAATACATGTGTGGGTTTTACTGTTAAGGGGTGAATTCTGTTAACTGGAAAGGATCCTGGTGTTATGAAAATTTTTTCCTTGACTGATTATTAAACTTTAAAATATCTCCTATTGATCTCAAGCAGTTGGGATTTCCCAGGAATAAAGAGGATCTTGACCAGTATAATGAAAAAGAATGTGGCTCTACCGCTTCCCAGCTATGCTCCCTTGTCTCCTCCCTGTCTTCAGACAATTCATAGTCTACAGAGACACGATTTATAAAGCTTCATAAAAGATATTTACAGTTACTTACCATGGCACACACATCACAAACAACTTTCTCTGTCACGAAATGGTCTCTGACATCTAACACAAAATTTATTTTTTGCAACCCCATCTGATTTCCCTTCATATGCTCTGAGGAGCTGAAGTACAACTGTGCACCAATCCCTTGTAAACACTTTTCTTTGTAGATTTTCTTTACGAAAAGCGGTGGATTTCTGAAAAGTAGATGAAATAAATGTAATTTTAACAGCACTAAAGAAGCTTACCTTTGAATTTTACCCCACCGTAAATCATTTTGTAATGTGGCTCATTTGTTTTATGTCCTCCAATATGTCCTTTTGAGGCAACTCCATCATCCTATTACTGAATTTATTTATTTTTTACAAGTAATCTATTGTACATAATTATATGTGGGTGAGAATAGGGGAAAAGCTACTGGGAGAGTCGCACGGCCAGTGTATTTTATGTTACTAATGTGTGTTTTCTTCCATTGTTATAATGTTATTCCAATGTTAAAATTTGCCCTTATTATTGACTTGTTTATTGCTGTCACAGGCATAGACATCAGGAAAAAGCAGGCAAAGGTTAAAAACATTCACATCTTGTGTTCTCTGAAGAAAATCTCACTGGAGTGCTCCGGTATTCTGCTCCCTGATGGGCAGGTTGTGCAAGGGAGGAATGACTTGTAATAATTCCACCAGTTCTTATAGATATATGTGCCCTACGTTGGAGTGGTTGCCCTGGAGTCATAATAAGAGGGAAGACAGGGACCCTGAGCAGCTGAGCAGGGGACGGCTCTACATTGCAGTGTTATGTCGTTGGAGGAACAACAAGCATGGGGTCAGAAGACACAGGTTCCAGTCCTGGTTCAGTCCTCTGACACCTCCCTATCTCTGAGTTATTCCCCAATCAGAGCTGATCCTCAGTTAATGCATCTGAAGATAAGCAGTAATCTTTGTCCTCCCGTTAGACATTAAATAATAGATGTGAATATGTTTTGTAATCACAAATGCACTAGAAGGTGCTTATAATACAAAAAATGAACAGCAAAAATTGCATGCTACTTATTTGTGCAAGGACATATAGACCTCAGAGAGAGAGAGGGAGAGAGAATAAGGAGGAATAAGATTTTCTAGAGGTCAGAGGCTTTCTTTGACTTTGAAAAATGAGCGGATCTTGGGGAAAGGAGTGTAAAGCAGAATTGAGAGGAGCAGTTTCATCAAAGACAAAGACAGGAATGAGAATGTGGTGTGAAAGTCATGGGAAAAAGGGCTCTATGCAAACCCCAGGAGCTCAGAAATTACTAGGTATCTACGGAGGCTGGAACGTTTGCATGACACCCCTGAACTTGAATGTGTTCTATATAGTTTTTAAATCCTAATATAAATATTATACTTAACAGTATAAAATGCTTCTATCAACAATTCTATTCTGATGTTATCATCACTACATCCATATAAAGATGAGGAAACTGGTCTTAGAGATGTTGAATCCTTACCCAAGATAAGTTGGCACATGATAGAACTAGGGAATGAGTTTACAGCATTTGACTGTGAAAGCCATGTACTTTCTTCTTACTGAGAAAAAGAAAGTTTCCCCACTCTCCTAAAAGAAATAAGTATGAGTGTAAATGTAAATAAGTCATGATCTAACAACAAGAATTTTCCCAGCCTATTATATGACAGAAATCAGCCATCAAGGTCCCTTACTTGATTTTTTCTTTCTCAGAAACCGTTTATGATCTAATGAAGAAGGAGAATCACACTTTGGTCAGTGAGTTTATTTTCCAAGGTTTCTCCAGCTTCGGTGATCACCAGTTCACCCTTTTTGTTGTGTTCCTTGCATTGTACCTGTTCACCCTGGCAGGCAACGTCATCATTGTGACCATCATTGGCCTTGACCGCCACCTCCACACCCCTATGTACTTCTTCCTCAGCATGCTGTCGGTTTCAGAGACTGTGTACACACTTGTCATTATACCAAGGATGCTCGTTAACCTCCTAGGCCTGAGTCAACCCATCTCCTTGGCTGGCTGTGCCACCCAGATGTTCTTCTTCATTACTCTGGCCATCAACAACTGCTTCCTGCTCACAGCCATGGGGTATGACCGCTATGTGGCTATTTGCAGCCCCTTGAGGTACTCAGTCATCATGAGCAAGAGGGTGTGCGTCCAGCTGGTGTGGGGGGCCTGCAGCATTGGCCTGATTGTAGCGATGACACAGGTGTCTGCTGTGTTCAGGCTGCCCTTCTGTACCACAAAGGTGGCCCATTTCTTCTGTGACATCCGACCAATGATGAAGCTCTCCTGCCTCGACACCACCATCAACGAGATCCTTACTTTGATCATTAGTGTCCTAGTGATCCTGATTCCCATGAGCTTGGTTTTCATCTCCTACCTCCTCATCATCTCAGCCATCCTCAAGATTGCCTCTGCTGAGGGCAGGAAGAAGGCCTTTGCCACCTGCGCCTCCCACCTCACTGTGGTCATCGTCCACTATGGCTGTGCCTCCATCGCCTACCTCAAGCCCAAGTCAGAGAACACCAGGGATCAGGACCAGCTGATCTCTGTGACCTACACTGTCATCACCCCCCTACTGAACCCTGTGGTGTACACCCTGAGGAACAAAGAGGTCAAGGATGCCCTGCGTAGGGCTATAAGCCGAAAACTCTCCTGACAGGCCAGACCCATTTTGAATGAGGTCTTAGAAGATTTTCTAGACAGGAAAAAGTGGAGGAGTACCAAAGTCACTAGAGTCAAAATTCTGGAGTTTAATGAGCAGTGGATGAGTGGGAGGAGGAGAGAACAAAGGGACAACAGCTTCAGCCACTTGAATGGGAGAAGGTTCTCTGGAGCACGAGCAAACCTGCCTCTCATGAAAGAACAGGCATGGTGTGGGACACAAACACAGAAGAAATAGCTCAGTGGTGTCGGGAAGGAGATGAGCAGCCTGGGCCAGAATAAGATCAGGATGGCAGACAGAGCTGATGTGGAGAGGCTGCTCCCGGGCCAGGCTAACGTAATTAATATATTCTATTTGATGTAACGTCCTTTTGTGGACATGATGTTTCCTCCTACCCATTTAGAACCACATAGATTCAACACCTAGTTGAAGTCACTCCTTTATGGTACATTCAAGGGGTTTTGCATGTTAGACAACTTAAGTCAAAGGGATTTCAGGGGAAGAGGGGGAAGTCAGAGATAATAAGCATCTATAGAATTAGCTGTCCTGGAAGTCTGAGTCTTTTTCATGTAAGTTCCAGGTTGTTCCTATGGGAAAATGGAAATATCTGTTTTCGGGATTATGTAAAAGAAATATTTTTGGAAAGTGATTAAAATCACTTGGTGATCTAGCTAAAGAAAAAGGTAGCACCAAGTAATCATATCAGCATTTATAATACGAGAATATTTAAAGACTGTTGGTAATATTTTCTGTGAATATCCGACCCGTGAAAAAGAAACTGGGATTGCCTGTAGAGACCCTTGCGGAGTGGATAGAAGCAACGAGGTAATGGCAGTGAAAGGGGGATCTATTGCCGGGATTAGTGAAGGAGAAGACTGGGAAGAGTGAGGAGGAGGTAGCCACCTGGCACTCACTGACTCAACAAAAGACAATGACTCGCCAAACCATCAATACTAACGTTCCACAACCTCTAAGATCTGAATAAACATCACTTGTCGGTGATTTCTGGAGAGCACCAAGCTGGACGATGGCACTCCCGCCAGGTCATGCAGGCTGGGTGATAAAGAATCCGTTTCCTGGTGAACCAGCCCCTCACCCCTAGGCAGCCCACATCCCCAGGGCCTAAAGATGCTGAGATCTATGTGGAATTATCTGAATCATCACAAAAAGAAATGCATCTTCCTGGGCGCAGTCCTTGGAAGAGGATATGTCCTGGGGAAATACGGACAGAAGAAAATGGGAGACATACAAGAAAGGGACTGCAGAACACAGTGCTCAAGCTCGACGACGGTATCATTTGGAAGGTAACCAAAGGACTTGCAATATGATGGACTATCCATCACTGAGGGAGGCCTTAATGCAGCAGCTTCATTCTGAGAGCCTCACAGAATTAGCTAGAAACAAGCGAGAAATATGGGAGGATCTGAAGATAGGAAGTTTCACAAGAAGTATCGTGGCAGTGTACAGTACTTGTATGCTGGTGGTTCTTTTGTGAGTCCAGTTAAACATCATTAGTGGATATAGTTAACTGGATAATGCAGCAGTTGGCAAAAATGGCACTACAATGCTTGCCCCTCCACCTGTCCAACAGGAGTATTTATCAAGTATTCAGCGCCTCCATGGAGATGGCCTGATGGAATTGATCGCTGTCATTAAACAAGCTGTGCAGAAGATTCTAGGGAGTGTTTCTCTTAAACGTTCTTTGGACTTGGAACAAAAACTAAAAGAAATCAGAAATCTCGTTGAGGAGCATAAATCATCTTCTTGGATTAATAATGATGGACCCAAATCTTTTTTATGGCATTATATGATGCCAGATAAAGAGACGCCATTAGCAGTTCAGGCCTGTGGGCTTTCTCCTGGAGATATTACCACTATTAAACTCCTCAGTAAAATTAAACTCCTCAGTAAAATAAGAGACATGTTGGAAAGTCCAGATCTGAGGGCACTTTAGAATAATTGTTTGAACGGAGGCTTTAGTAGACTTCTAGACAACATGGCTGAGTTCTTTTTAGCAAGTGAGCAGGACCTGCAACACGGTAACTCCATGAACTGTCCTTCCAGCGTCAGCCTGCCTTTAGCTGAGATAACTCCAATAGTAAATGGACAGACCCATTCGGTTTGCAGTGAAATCCCCAGTCATTTTGTTCAGGACCTGTTGATGATGGAGCAAGTGAAAGACTTTGCTGCTAATACATATGAAGCTGTTAACTCTGGAGAAATGATTTTTTCTTCAAAAATAGCCAAAGTGGGATTCATTTTCTTTAAAAAAGGAAAAACTAAAAAAACAACTATACATAGAGTAATAATTTGTTACCAAAATGCCTAATAAAAATATATTCTATGCAGCCTTAAAGATGGAGACTTTACCTCTTTCATGTTTACACGGATGGAGCTGGAACATATTCTTCTTAGCAAAGTATCTCAAGACTGGAAGAAAAACTATCCCATGTACTCAGCCCTACTATGAAACCAATTCGTAGCTTTCATATGAAAGCTATAACCCAATTATAGCCCAAGAATATGGGGAAAAGGGAGAGGGAGGGGAGATGAGGGGGCAGGATGGGTGCAGGGAGGGTGATTGGTGGGACCACATCTATGGTGCATCTTACAAGGGTACATGTAAAACTAATAAAATGTAGAATATAAATGTCTTAACACAATAACAAAGAAAATGACATGAAGGCTATGTTAACCAGTTTGATGAAAATATTTCAGATTGTATATAAAACCAGCACATTGTAAAATATATATATTCTTAATCAAAATAAATAAGTAAATATCACTTGTCAGCTCCACTTCCAGCAGTTCCCTCCCCTACCCACTCATCCAGCTCAATAGTCTGAAGTCCAGCAATACCCAGTGGAGTGGCTCAGGCTTTTCCTGGGTGTACCCTCATGCCTTTCTCCAGCTGCTTGGCACCTAATAGAAACCCCTTCCTGCCACCCTCACTTCCCACCCCCACAAGACTCTTCTACTCATTTTGAAGCACTGACCTGAAGCATTTCTCTTTGTATAAAACCTCTAGTAAGATACCCATGAAGAAAAAAATCAATCCTTCTAGTCTCTCACACCCCAGCCTCTAAACTCATATGTTGATATGATACACATACCAGCACAGGGAACACTTTCTACGACATCTTTATGGATGAAGATGGGCTGTGAGTGGCGTTGTAACTAAGAAAGTCTTACCTAAGAAGATAGTCAACCCCACTGATGACCGTCTCACTTTCCCCATACAATGAGTTTTTCCACAGGTCACATTATCCTTTATGTCAATTTTAATCAGTAGGGCTGTGTCTAAATATTTTAATTTCTCCAATAGCCCATTATGGTTCAGCCTTCCATAGAGTTAACTGCATTTGGGGGGAATATTTATGAAGAAATTCAATGTCACCAAAAAAGAAACTACCTCATGTTTGCAATGGTCACTTTTACTTTTTACTCGGTAAACAAAAATACTTTATTATTATTTTAGACTGTAGCCTTAAAAATGCTGCCCTCTCCCTTCAACCTTATCTGTAACAGAGAAACCATATTGGAAAACTTAGCTGCTTAAAATGTTAGGCAGTAGTTTTTAGAGATGAGAAGAACGAAGTGAAAAGAACATAAACTTGAAAGAAAAAGATTCCATTATAATTCCTGGCTGTACTTTTCATTGACCACATGTATTTGAATGAACAATTTAATTTCTCTGCACCCCAGTTTTTTCATCTGTAAAATGAATATTCAAAGTTTCCTGTCAAACGCATGAGACAATTAATATAAAAGTCCTTTGGAAATGAGAAAATAGGGTCAAATATTCTTTATCCTTCTTAGAATAAGAAAATAGCTGCACTCCCCCCAAACTGAATTTTTCCTTAATGTGCAAAATGGGGTTACCAATCCTTGATCTGTTGTTTTCTGTTGGGCCACTGTAGGAAGCAGCCACACATAATAAACACACGAGAAATTGCTGTGATAACTACAGGAAGAGGTAAAAAAATACAATGTGTTGTTTACCAAGATTGTAATTATTGTTACCTAATATAATCTCTATGTTTTTGCCTCTCCAAGTTTTACTCACCACTTTACATTATTTTACTAATTATTACCTGACTTTTACCTTCCTCCCATATACTCTTAAATTTTAACTGCTATTGTGTCTTTCATTATGTCTGAAGTTCATATTATTTTGGTCCCTTATAAAAGAACATTTCCAAAACTTTGCATTATTATCTTTTGTTAGCAATTCTGGCATGAGTGCTGATTTTTCTTCTCCAAATTGAGCACCTTCTATCTTTCTATTTTTAGTTCAGTGAATTTTAAACTCCTTATTGTGACCATAGCTCCGAATACAAAGGAGTTGTTATGACATAACCTGGTAGGTTACAACATAAGCTGTCTGTGTGGGTATTCATATGCACACAGGTACAATCTAAAATGGAACATTCACAAAGCAGAAGTTGGTCTTTCCACATTAGATGCATTCTAGTCTATTTTGTTCTGTTCCATTTTATTTAAATAATCTTAATTATTAATAGAAATTCATCTACGTCTTGGTCAAATACCTGATAGTTGAAAGTTAAAATCAGTATTCAACTGAAGTCACTGCTGAAGCCCCGTATCAGTGGACTGCACTTCTGGGATACTAAAATAAAATTGAAATCTTAGTTTAAAACATTAGAATTTAATTATTCAACATTTAGGTAATCATATTTACACTTTGACATTTTAGAGGAGGAACATTAAGTCCCCATTGTCAGCTTCTCCACTGCTCCAGCAGTTACCAAAACACATTCCTGGTACTAATTCGATACTCACTTTTCAACTGAGAAACTGGGTTGCTGCAGACATCAGATATCTTAGGGAAAATTCCCAATTTTTCTCTAATACTTTCTTCCTTTCATCATCTTCTTTATTAGGTACAGATTAAAGATAATTTTTCCTGGATATTGCCCTATATTATTTTGGTGGCAAAATTGAAATTATGCTACAAATTCATCTATAAAAGTTATGAAGATTCATGGCTTAAAAGGAACTAAGTAGCTAAAAATTAACACAGTGCTTAAAAGTTATTTAATATTACCAATTTTAAATCTTATAAATATTTATTCATTTTACAAGGATATAATGTTCTTTCTAATGCTAACTAATACTCAACCCATTATCTCTTGCCATTTCCATAAAGCATTCATTTATTTTCCTACTTATTTAATAATATAACTGTTTAAGCTGGAAGTAGTGACTCCTGCCTGTAATGCTAGCACTTTGAGAGGCTGAGGTAGGTGCATTGCTTGAGCTCAGGAGTTGAGACCAGTCTGAGCAAAGTGAGACCCCATCTCTACTAAAAATAGAAAAACTATCCAGAAATTGTGGTGGGTGCCTGTAGTGCCAGCTACTCAGGAGGCTGAGGCAGGAAGATCATTTGAGCTCAGGAGTTTGAGGTTGCTGTCAGCTTTGACACCAGGGTACTCTACCCAGGGCAACAGAATGAGAGACTGTTTTAAAAAAAAAAAAACTGTTTAGGTTTGTCCAGAAAATTAACAACTCTCACAATCATATATATATGTAAATGTATGTATATACATTTTGTCCCTTCATAGCTAATTCAGTCACAAACAGAATGACTAACTTCATTTGAAAATGAATTAACAACTCTCATATACATATAACAATCATATATATATATATATATATATATATATATACATTTTGTCCTTTCAGTGCTAATTCAGTCACAAACAGAATGACTAACTTCGTTTGAAAATGAATATTCAAATTTCAACAAAATCTAAGTGACTTGCTTTTTTATGATAGCTGATGCTGTTCGACCGAACAGAACTAATAACCTACATTATCCTATGATCACTGTTCAAAGAAAAATTTAAGAATGCAAAAAAATGGCACAGAAGGTTTTCGGCCATTGACTTTAAAGGCTAAAGTGAAAGTTGCAATCAAATAGAAAATTCTGGCTAAATATCAGAAGCAAATTAACTTCAGTGTATCTGTAGTGTGACCCACCAACCTCAGAGGAAACCCAGGGAGCTTCGGATGCTGTAAGTGAATGTTGCACATGTGAGCAATTCATTGCATTCATGGAAATGATAAGCGAGCAGATGAGAAGATCACCTCTTCCTTCATGTTTTTGTTCTGAAATGATGGCACCTCAATCAGTATTTTTCTGATTCAAAAGCAACACATGCATTGAGGAAAAAATCCTAAAATTATAAAGAATAAAATAGAGCCTTTGTTTTTAGATGTTGACTTATGGTTTGGGGGTCTTACCTAAAAATTCCCAGCTCAGACTAATGCCATGGAGCTTTTTCTCTGTGTTTTCTTTAAGCTATTACATAGTTTTGGAGTCTTATACTTAAGTATTTAAACTGTTCTGAGTTTTTGTGGGGGTTTTTTTGCATGATAAGAGATGGGGATCCAATTTCCTTCTTCTGCATGTGAATATCTAATTTTCCCAATACCATTTATTGAAGAGACTGTGCTTTCCCCACTGTATGCTCTTAGTCCCTTTGTTAAAATCATTTGGCTGTAATTTCATGGATTTATTCCTGGGTTCTCTATTCTGTTCCATTTCTGCTTTACGTGGACTCTCATCACCATGCTGTTTTGGTCACTATAGCTTTGTGGTATATTTTGAGGTGGGAGGTACACATGCCAAAGGCCTTCCTCTGACCCTCAGCCAATGCAATCTTTAGAATGGAGATGATGAGGACGTAGGTGATGAAGGCCAAATCCATCGGTAGGACAAGGACTCAGACACTGACAACAAAGTTAATGATCTCACTGGCAGTGGTGCCCGTGCAGGGTAGCGTTAGCAGGGGTCTCACATCACAGAAGAAGTGAGAAATGACAAAAGTATCACAGAAAGCCAGACCAAACACAGATGTTAACTGGACAATGGCCATGTCCAGGCTTATTCCTAGTGACCTAGATGACAAAAGAAGACAGGCTCTCTTACCCACAATGACTGAATACCATAGGGGTTGGCAGGTGGCCACATAGAAATCACAGGAAGAAGTTACTGATGATAAAACTGAGACAGAAGAAGAGCTGAGTGGCACAGTCGTGGGAGGCAATGGGCTGGTGAGGATTCATGAGACCAGGAAGCATATGGGGAGTGATGGCCCCAGCGTCACAGGTTTCACATGTGGACAACATACTCAGGAAGAAGTACATGGGGGTGTGGAGGTGATGGTCCATGTAAATGATAGTCTGATTATGGTATTGCCAAATAGTCAGCAAACTTGCGTACAAAGTTAGAAAGACGAAAATGAAGACAAAGCAAGTCTGTGCTACGACCCAAAGGTGGAGAAATCTTCAAAAAGGAGGTTGGTCACAGCAGTGGACTTTGACCTCAGCAGTGAGAAATGTCTGAATCTGATAGAAATGCACAGAGGAAAGAGAGGGCCGAGGCTGCAGCAGACCACACACTGGTGTGAGCCCCACCTTGTGCTTGTGGATCTCTTGAATAATGTTCCATGCACAGGGGTCATCAGTGCTCTTTGCTCAGCATCTTTGAGGAATAAATATTTAAATTTCTCATGGTTTACTGGATCAACTGCAGAGATAAGAAGGAGAGAAACTTTCAACATAAAGTGAACAGTAACATTATGAAAACAACTACCCTACTTGACCATTAAAGGGGAGTTCAGGCCAAAGAGGAAGCAGGTGTTGAGTGGGTCTGGCAAGTCAGCTTCCTCTGTGCTCATCCTTGATCTGGGCCTTTGATGACACAGAGATCACAAAGTATGATAGATGATTGGGATTCATCCATTAGTCTCTACTAGCATGACTTTCTAGTACGGAATGCCCTCAGAGGAGCCCACATGGAGCAATCGGAATATCTGACTGAGCCTTGGGCATCCTTTACATTAGCCCTGCTCCTTTGTGTAGGGAACACGATGGGTGCAAGTCCAGGCTGTGGGAGGGGATACCACACTGGCTATGTTTTCAGAAATGAAGGGCAATGTTGGGCCTTTTTATTCCAGTTGTTCCATCACAAACTATTCTACAGTGGAAAACTTTGTTAAGTGTGTCATTTCACACATATGTGAGTACCAGGAAGTGAAAATGCACAGTCAGAGGCCATGAGCTTCTGCAACTTTGCTAGAGTACCATGTTTTTCTCTATTATGACATGATCTCTCACAAAGGATGCATCAAAATGCAATTTCACATTGTTATGCCTTAGAGAGAAAATAGAGTATAAGGGGAGCAGTAGCACACAGTGATTAAAAGCATGGACTCTAGCGACACACTGCCCAGGACCAAAGCCTGTTTTCTCCAATTTCTAACTATGCAGTCATGGACAAGTTATGTAAGACTCTGTGGCTCAATTTCTTTATCTCTGAAATGGGGCTTACTGATAGCACCCCCTTTATAGAGTTTTTATGAAGATTAGATGAGTTAATATATCTAAAAGACTTAAGAAAAGTATCTGGCACCCAGTGAGTGCTATGCAATAAACTCTAAGCGTATATCAAATTACCTGAAGCATCCCAAGAGCAGAGGTATTAATGGTAAAGTGTTGAACAAGGAAGACTTCAAATGGTCAGTTTAGAGAAAGCATCAGGAGCTAAAGAAAAAGGACAATAATTATAGGAAGTTTGCACAAGTATAATCAATGTTATAATTTATTCAATATGATTACTCAATTAAATTCTGTATTTCTCTGTGGTATGAGTAATGAAATTTATAGCTGACCTTAAGAAGAGAAGAATCCCAAAGAAGGAAATCAATTCATTTTATTCACTTATCTACTATTTCTTGTTTCCTGGCTGTATGTTAAGGTCCGTGGATGCCACTATTAGTAAGTGCTAGGTGCTCAATAATTATTTATTTAATGGGCAGTGAATAAGGAAGAGTTCCTGATGGTAAAAAAACTCACAACAGCATAGGAAGAGAAAGGGAAAGGGGAATGTGGACAGGGAAAGGGGTGCTAGGATGGATACAAGTACAGAAAAAACAAAGAAGGTCACTACCTCAGTCTTGAGGCCAGAGAATGCTATAAAGGAGAGATTATGCAAGGTGATGAGGGAAGGTGAATGATACCTGTGTCACAGGGACATGAAGGTAGAGGGGTCAGCATTTTAAGACCTGGAGGAAGCAGCATGAGAATCACTACTGTTCCATAATTAAGAACGGAACCTTTGGAAGAATAAGGCCCTACTATTTTATTCTTATTTCACTGGGGGCAAGATCTGAACCTGTCTGCAACAAACTTTCCTCATCTATAAAATAAATAATATTACTACTTACCTTGTAAGTATATTGTGAGGCTTGGATGAGTTGATGCATAAATCATGAGCAGAGTGACTGGCACAGCAACATCTCAGGAAATGTTGGCCATGACTTTTACACTCTCATTGTTAGGGAAGATCACTTCCTGTGTAGGGAACAGAGTGGTTCTGAATGGGCCTAGGGCTGAGTGGTTCGTAGCAACTTTGAAAAAGTCGAGTCCTTGGGAACTGCTATAAGGAACTAAGAGAAACCCAGCTTTGACCCTGGATTTGAAAAGTGTCTTGGTATGTGGGATTTTCCAAAATACAGATGTCGAATTTGATTGAACTCAATATGCCATTATGTACTTCCTAGTATTGTGTCAGTTGAATGAGTCCCTATTAGCTCTGTTCACACCATTCCAAACTATATTGAAACGAGTAACAGCCTTTCTCTGCTTCTGCCACTGCAGACTTCAGTGTCTCCTCTTATCAGGCTACATGCACATGGGAGCCCTTGCCACTCTCACTAGGACACTCCCCGCTCTCCTCTCAGCCTCCTCTGGTAGCATGAATGAGAAGTTCCCCACTCCTCATGCAGGTGACCAAGGCTTTGCATGTGGTTTTCTGCTTTTGTCTAAGTAAAATCCCTAAGTAAAATCATATGCGTTTTTTTATTAAAAACTTTATAGGTTTATATATTTAGGAACAGTCCATGTGGCTTCAAATTCCACTTTCTTTTCCATTTGTAACTCAGAATACTTTGTCCTTTGAGCATGTTCCATGCGCTCTCTTTCCAATGCAGTATTTCACAAATCCTCACTGAAACTTACCTGTCTTTTCCTGACAGATGCAGAGATTCCTGCCACTGACTTCACAATTTCCCAATCTTAGAGGCATTTCTACTCATACATTTCCATCAAGATAAATCACCATTTCAAGGCTGATCCCACTCGTGGGCAAAGAGCAAGGTCCCTCCTCCCCCTCTGAGCAGCATGGTGATTCTGCTCTGCAGAGAGCAGGGGAACTTGAGAGCTGCTGTGTCTAGGGCATGGGCGCCGTCTCTGAACTGTAGTCACTGATAATACTCCCTGCTCTGTTTGGGACCCAGAGGGTTGTCCTGCCACTGCTACCAAAACTTGTTGACCTGCCTGCCCTACTGCTGCCACAAGAACCAACTACCATTGTTGCTGAGGGAGGATGAGGTTAGCAGTCCTCTCCCGGAGCTGCCTGTTCCTTTTGGGTAAAGTCTACCCTCCCCAGAGACAACCCCTGGCACAACCTCCCTTGCCATAGCCTTTTAGCCATAGCCCATAGCCAGGCTGGTTGCCCTACACAGTGGGCTCAACTGTCTCTACCACCTCTGCTGCAGCTGGGCAGGGTGGGAGCTGGGAATCTGGGTGCTTTTTGCCCCCAGAAGGACAGAGAACACTGTCAGTGCTGAGAGAAGGAAGTGCAAGTGGCTTGTGCGCTCAACAGTGGCCTGGCTCTGCTAACCTCATCAAGAGGGTTCCCACCCCTGTTGCATTTGCCCTTCTCCTGCCCAAACTCTTCTAGACCAAGAGATCAACCTACCTGTTACTACCACATCTAGCACCTGAACTCAGAGAAACTTGAGGGCAGGTTTGCCAGCCTATCTTGGTTTGGTCCCCTTGGACTCAAGCATTCCATCTAAGAGCCTAGGGACTGGGGATCACCTAACCTGATCCAACACTGCTAACACGTGAACACTTTCCCGTGGGGTCTGAGGTCCAACCAAATTGCCTGCAACTCCACAATATGTACTTACATGCCCGAGCCAAAAGGAAGTGCACCTCTCCCTCTCCACCCTGAGCAGCAGAGTCCCTGGCAGAGGGGAACATGTGACCACAAAGCTCTCCTGCTAAGATGAAGGAAAAGGTTCTAGATAAAAAGGAACCAGCAAAAAAAAAAAAAAAAAAAAAACACAGACAATTTGGAAAAACAGATTGTTTCACAAAGGATCACACTAGCTCTCTACTAATGGATTCCAAGCCAAAGGAAATTCCCAAATGTCATATATGGAATTCAAAATATGGACCACAAACAAGCTCAGTGGGATCCTTGAGTAAGTTGGAAACCATTGAAAGAAACCAGAAAAATAATTCATAGCATGAATGAAAAATTTTCTAAAAAGATAAATACTTTTTGTTTAAATTATAGAACTTCTGGGAATGAAAGGGTCATTTTGGGAATTTTGAAACATAGTGGAAAGTTTTAACAATGGACTAAACAGAAGAAAGAATTTCAGAGCTTGAAAATAAGGCTTTTGAATAAACCCTGTCAATCAAAAATAAAGAAAAAAATCAAGAAAAATGAACAAGTCTCTGAGAAACATGGGATTATGTAAAGGGGTCCCTCCTTCAGGCTCCAGGATCCGACATGAGAATCATAGAAGTTGCTGAGGAAGAAGAGGGAAAAGGCAAAAAGCATAGAAAACCTATTTTAGGGAATAATGGGGGGAAACGTCCCTAGTCTTGCTAGAGATTTAGACATTTAGACACAAGAAGGTCAACAAAGTCCTGGAAGATTTGTTCCAAGTAAGGATGAATCACAGAGACGCATAGTCATCAGAATGGCCAATGTCAAAGTGAATGTGGAAAGCCTTCAAGCTGTCAGATGATCGCTTCAAGTATATCACAAAACAAAGACTAACAGCTGACTTCTCAACTAAAACCTTACAGGCAAGAAGGGATGGAAGTCCCATTTTAGTCTTCTTAAACAGAATAACTGTCCACCAAAATTTATGCTGTAAAATAAGCTTCATAAGGGGAAGAGATAGCAAGTCTTCTCCAGGGAACTTGTCACCATTAGAACTTTCCTATGAGAAATGCCTAGAAGTGCTCTAAACATGAAAAAGAATGCTCAATACTAACCAATGTGAAAACATTCAAAAGTAAAAACTCTAGCTTGGCACCCATAGCTCAGTGGCACTGGCCACATACACTGGGGCTGGTCAGTTCGAACCCAGCCAGGCTTGCTAAAACAACAATGGCAACTACAACAAAAAAATAACCAGGCATCATAGAAGACACCTGTAGTCCCAGCTACTTGGGAGGCTGAGGCAAGAGAATTGCTTAAGCCCAAGAGTTTGAGGTTGCTGTGAGCTGTGATGCCATGGCAGTCTACCAAGGGCAACATAGTGAGACTCTGTCTCCAAAAAAAAAAGTAACTCACAGCTCACATAAAACATAAGATAAAATACAAAGCATTTGTATTGATAAAATTTTTGTATTTGATAAAATACAAATCAATATTGACTGGACCTGTATCTTTTATCAATGTTAACATTAAATGTAGACAGTCTAAATGCCTCACTTAAGAAGGTATACTGTACAATTCCTCTATGTAACAAAAAAACTACATGTACCCTCTAAATCCATTAAAATACACACATTTTTAAAAGATAACCATTTATCCTTACATTCATTATCTATCTCTAGTCTATCAATAACAATGAAGGATTTTCATTATTTTAATGGCTCACATGTTAGAGGTATAGTGTTTTCAAATTCTGGAAACCAAAACTACATCAATTTTTTTCTTTATACAGAAAATGGTCCATATAGCATTTTATAGAACACATCTCCCTTCTAAAAGTCATGCTACTTTTCTCCCATAAGCAGTGCTCAATGCTTTTAGATTTTATTCTAGAGGCCAGAATTTACCCCCCACCCCCACTGCCACACCGTACATTTTCTTTCTTTTTTAGCTTTGCTATACTATTTGAGCAGATCATGACAATTCTCCTTGGACCTCTTGCATTTTTCACATCTTGCAAACATAGGCACTAACGGGTGTTGTCCCAGATGATTATTTCAAAGATATTTGTATGGTAAACAGCCTTAGAAGATAGAGATAGTGCCTTCAACTGGACCAGATGGAAAGCCTATTTACTGCTAAACTTTGGTGTCTTCCAGTAGAGCATGGAACAGGCAGGCTCACTGCATGTTATAGCAGATTTGGGGTCCCTCCTTCAGGCTCCAGGGTTCCACTGTTTTAATGCAACTCCCTGCAAGGTAAATGACCTTCCCACATTCAAGTAAAATGCCAGAGATTTACATTTGCTAGAGGGATTTACCAGGTGTCTGGAAAGTGCCATAGAGACAAAAGGATTAAGAAAGATCCTTCTTACCAAGCAGAGAGACTTCCCCAGTCTCCTTTCCCTCCTTGACCCCCACAATCTGGGCAACAGGTTTACACCTACTAGAAGATAAATATTAGAGGAATCCTTCTGGGGAAATGAAGTCCCTCAAAGAATACACCTGTAGGTACTGATATCTGTGTGCTCCACAGTGAGAAACTACTTGTCACGTCTTCATGGTTCTCTATATACAGACACAGTTTAAAAGATAAATGGTTATCTTTTTTAAATGCATGTATTTTAATGGACTTAGAGGGTACATGTATTTGTTGTTGTTGTTGTTACGTGCAGGAACTCCAGAACTCCCAGTTGGCTTATTAGAGCTTTGTTCTTAGACATGAACGGACAGCCAAGGGATCAAGGTGGCTTCTAACATGGAAGCCCACACTGGAACAAAACGAACGAGCAAAAATCAAATTACAAAAAAGGAGAGAAAATGCATTAAGAAGATAATTTTTTAAAATATACATGGTATATACATATTTAATATCTTCAAAGAGGTAAAAAGAAAGAACAAAGTGTTCATGAAATGAAAGCATCTTCTATAAAGAGAAAAGTTTGGAACATAAGGGAATTTCTTCCATTAATAAATTTGTGAATTTTCACAAATTAGAAGAAAAATGGAAAGAAAGTTAGAAAAATAAGAAACGGACTACACAATGGGATGAATAGAAGTGTCATGTCCAGCTAATATGGGTTTCAGAACAAGCAAACAGAGAAAACAGAGAAGAAACATCAAGGAAAACAATATTTCCATATACTGAAGACTATAAATTTTCAGATTGAGTGACTGGCATAGCAAGAAAGAAAATAAAAAAGAAACACTCATGGAAGGGCATCATCTTATGAGATCAGAACTCTAGGAATAAAGGAGAATGTTAAAAGCTTCCAGATAAAGGGAGAAAAACACAGCATACTCAAAAGACTGAGATTTCCAATGAACTTAGACTTTTTAACAACTACACTAGAAGTTAGAAAACAATGAAGTGATGCATCTGGAATTCAAGGGAAAATTATTTCTAAGCTAAATTAATACTTCAGACTATTCACAACATATGTAAATATAATAAATATATTTTTAGAGAAGTACCATGTCAAGGAATTTACAGCGCATGTTCTTGTTTTCAGGCAGTCATTGAACGTGTACTCCATCAAAATGAGGGATCCAGGAATTAAGGAAACTAGCATAGGCCAGAGAGAAGTGAATCTCAGAATGCCGGTGAAGCAAAGCTCCACTACTAAAGCCCTTTGGGAGTCCTGGAGAACAACTCTAGTATGCGACAGAAGAAGGAGAGAAATGACCTGGGAATGGTGGTCTTGAGCCAAAAAGAAACTAAATAGCTAGTAGACTACAGTAAGTTTATAAATATGACCTTGGGAGTTTCCTTAGTATGTTTGACCATATCTAACACCCCATGGAGAAAAGGTTTCATAGTTTTGGTGAAAACTTTAAAGATTGATTAATTATAGATACTTGAAAATGAAACAAATAAAAGAGTTCAATTCAAAAATACAGCAAGAAAAAATATCACAGGAAGAGATGTACACTTATAGTAAGCTGGATGGCTCAGTTGTGAATAATATTTGCATATGATAATGTATGTTCTGAAAATTGAATTTTTACTGAGAGGATGACAGGAGGTGAAGTATGTGGGCGTGTTTGTGTTCAAGTGCACACAGATGGTGTCATAAAGGAACTAGGAAATCAAATGATAATGCCTAACATTTAGGAAGCAAGAAATATCATTATATGCATATTGCATATGATGGGGCAGAAACAGGGAGGTGTGTCGCCTGAGAAACACGTAAAGGAGCTGAAAGTGGGTGCTTCCAGGAAGCGAGAGTCATGAGGAAATAGAGAACTAATTTTTTGAAGTGATGCACTGCTTTTCATTTTACATGTTTGATTCTACAATTGGATTATTTATCCAAAAATAAAATTCAATTGCAACAATGAAGGACGACTAGTGGAGAAAGAAAATGTTGGGTATGAACGTTGGCTAAGAAAATGTTCCAGCCAGAAATTGAAAACAAATAAAAAATTCATCGATAAAACAAAAGGCTGGCTAAGAAACAAATAGAAATTAGGAAATTTTAGTAAAAGGAAAACATAAAATATGATGATGCCCACATTCAGCAATTTATTTACTTACAATAAATGTGAATGAATTAAGCCAATGCATGGAGGCGCAAAGGCTCTCAGAAGTGAGTCTTAACAATCTGATTCTTCATTATTTAAAAGACATACATTAAAATGATATGAAAACAAAGAGGTTGAAAATTGTATTCAGGCAAATGCAGACCACAAAAAGTTGATGACATAGTACTAATATTAGTTGAAATCTTATTTAAAGTGAAGCTACTGAGATAGTTATAATGTTGATAAACAAAATAATTCAACAGAAAGACATTCTACTCATGAATTTATCATGTCCTAACAGCATAATTTCAAAATGTATTATGCAAAAACTGATAAAACTACCAGGAACAGCTGACACACTCAGCGTAGTATTAATATTAACAGTTTTCTTGGAAACTGACAAAATAAGCAGCGGGTTCATGGGACTTAAAATAGTTATAATGACAAATAACAATAATAATCTAAAACTCAAATCTTAATACTGAGGAAGTTCACTCTTTGGATCCCCAAATATTCCTCAACATTGATATTCTATAGATATTTTTCAAGGACCACAATGAAATAAACTAAGAAATCAACAGAAAATAAAAGAAGCCAAATCCCCCAAACCCTCTTCCATCACCTTTCTTTGTAGATCTGAATATTTACTTAATAAACGTCTATACAGGCTGTCCATAAAGTTTGCGTGCAATTTAAAATAGTTTAATATTTTACAAACTTTATGGCCACCTTGGCTATCATTTATTTCGTGTTACCCATTATTCCAAGTGTTTTAAAACATTTACTAATCTTTATAACAATTGTTTAAGGCAGATGGCATTATTCCTCACATTTAATAAATGAAGAAATTGAGGCACAGAAAGATGGAGCAATTTGTCCAAGGTTATACAGCTAGTGAATGGCTACAAACCCAGGGACCTACTCCACGGTCTGAGCTTTTGACCCTTGTATTAAGTTTATTCTCTTAATATTAGCATCCAAATACACTGTGAGGTAAGTGAGAAGTAAAAATGAAAATTAAAAATGTATAGTACTATGCTTTAACAAAAGCACTAAAGGTCAAAACTAATGACTTACACCCAAAGCAGTTCTCAGTAAGAACTTGTAGCTTGGGGCAGCACCTGTGGCTCAGTGGGTAGGGTGCTGGCCCCATATGCCAAGGTTGGGGGGTTTAAACCCAGCCCCGGCCAAATTGTAACAAAAAAAAATAGCCTGATGTTGTGGTGGGTGCCTGTAGTCCCAGCTACTCGGGAGACTGAGGCAAGAGAATTGCCTAAGCCCAGGAGTTGGAGATTGCTGTGAGCTGTGCAGCACTCTACCCAGGGTGATGAACTGAGACTCTACCTCTACAAAAAAAAAAACAAAAACAAAAAAAAAAACTTGTAGCTTTATATATTTACTGAAAAATAATAAATGAAGATTTTAATTCAAAAAGTGTGTAAAAGAATCACAATAAGCCCAAGGAAAATAGAAGTGAACAATAATGAAAGGGAAACTAATTGAAAGCTAAAATAATCAAAATGTATTGCCATTATATTATTATATTATTTCATTTTTTTATTTCAGATTATTGTGAGGGTACAAACAACCAGGCCACAATTTTTAAATTTTTTACATAGAGTTCCTCTTGTAGTTGTGTCCCGCACTCAGAAAGTGCACCATACATCCCTACCCTGTACCCTTTAAGAATGAAAAACAAGTATCCAATGTACTCAATTTTATTGTGAAGTCTCAATGTTATTTTTTAAAATTTTGGATTTTTGAAGAGATTAATTTATAAATGAAAC
This sequence comes from Otolemur crassicaudatus, assembly GCA_963574585.1. Taxonomy (NCBI): domain Eukaryota; kingdom Metazoa; phylum Chordata; class Mammalia; order Primates; family Galagidae; genus Otolemur; species Otolemur crassicaudatus. Next base: position 488 of record CAUYQS010086802.1, on the reverse strand, counting down.
CTCTAATAACCATGATCAGGAAAAATCAAAGAGACACACTATACAACATCGGGCAGGAAAAAAGCGTATCAGGACAGGTATAGATGATCAAAATACTTACAAAAGCATACCTTGAATAATTTTTTACTAATTTACTTTTAAGAGTATATGAAATGAGCAAACTTAGAGAAAAAATATATATTACTATAATTAGACATGAAATAAATAGAAAACTTACTAGAATAATAACCTTATAAAAAAGAAATGATGGAAAGGGTAGTTGTTAAAAAAAAAAAAAAAAAAAAAAGCAACTCTTTGCAAAAACAAATGAGCAAACCAAAACACCCCAGACACCTAAAGACAAAAAAGACGGAGGGGGGTTGGAGGGATCACTTCTGAGGTTTATCTTATAGGGGTACAAGTGAATCTTTCTAAGAGTAGAATATGAACATTTTAAAACAATAACTGAGAAAATGACATGAAGGCTGTGTTGACCAGTTTGATGGAAG
>CAUYQS010086800.1:0-19288 GCA_963574585.1 Otolemur crassicaudatus | reverse complement strand
CTGTGGCATCACAGCTCACAGCAACCTCCAACTCCTGGGCTAAAGCGAGTCTCCTGCCTCAGCCTCCCAAGTAGCTGGGACACCAGGCACCCGCCTCAATGCCCAGCTATTTTTTGGTTGCAGCTGTCATTGTTGTTTGGTGGGCCCAGGCTGGATTCGAACCCACCACGTTAGGTGTATGTGGCTGGTGCCTTAGCCACTTGAGCCACAGGTGCCGAGCTGGCTTTTTAATATTTTATCATTAAAATGCTGTAATGAAAATACTTAACAATAGTTTAAAACAGTATTAAAACAGAAGGACATTCCCAAATAGAAATTATTTTAATTGCTGCCTTTTTTTTTTTAATGAGACTGAGTCTCACTTTATTGCTTTGGGTAGGCACCTGTGAACCATGGTGTCATAGTTCACAGTAACCTCAGAGGACTCAAGAGATCCTCTCGTCTCAGTTTTGCTATTTTTAGTAGAGACTGGGTCTTGTTTTTACATCAGGCTGGTCTTGAACTTCTGAACTCAGGCAATCCACCTACTTTGGCCTCCCAGAGTATTAGGATTATAGGTGTGAGCCATGGCACCTAGCCAATTACTATGTCTTTAATTTGAAATTATATATTCCTATATTTTACAGTTAAATTAAGGATGTTTAGTGGTAGAGATTCAGCACTCTCTGGACCTGGGTACCCAATCCTTTCTTTTTTGAGGCAGAATCTCACTTTGTCACCCCTGGTAGAGTGCTGTGGTATCATAGCTCACAGCAACCTCAGACTCTTGGACTCAAGTGATTCTCTTGGCTCAGCCTCCCAAGTAGTTGGAACCACAATGCCTGGCTATGTTAGAGGTCGGGGTCTCACTCTGGCTCAAGCTGGTCTCAAACCTGAGTTCAAGTGATCTACCCACCTGGGCCTCCCAGAGTACTAGGATTACAAGTGTGAGCCACAGTGCCCCGCTAGGGGTAACCAATCTTAATATAGTCCCAGAGATTCCTTCAAAGATGATCTCAAAGTAAAGAAAAGCATGAATCCATGCTTAGTCACCTTGAAGATTATATTCATCTTCAGGAAGTGTTGTATTTCAGTTCTCTCCAACATTCTGTACTCTTCACATTTGTCATTGATGCAGCTTAGGCTCCATTTCTTCCTTTAAAACTTTCCTTCTGGCTCGGCACCTGTGGCTTAAGTGGCTAAGGCGCCAGCCACATACACCTAAGGTGGCGGATTCAAATCCAGCCTGGGCCTGCGAAACAGCAGTGATGGCTCCAGTCAAACAATAGCGAGGCGTTGTGGTGGGCACCTGGTGTCCCAGCTACTTGGGAGGCTGAGGCAGGAGACTCGCTTTAGCCCAGGAATTGGAGGTTGCTGTGAGCTGTGATGCCATGGCTTTCTACCCAGGGGGATAGCTTGAGGCTCTGTCTCAAAAAAAAAAAACAACTTTCCTTCTATTTAATGAACACCAATCATTTGTTCTTCTGAATCTTTTCTTTTTGAGACAGAGTCTAACTTTGTCCCCCTAATTGAGTGCTGTGACGTCATAGCTCACAGCAACTTCAAACTCTTGGGTTCAAGCAATCCTCTTGCCTCAGCCTCCTGAGTAGCTGGGACACCAACCACAGCGCCTGGTTATTTTTAGAGACAGGGTCTCGCTCTGGCTCAGGTTGGTCTCGAACCTATGAGCTCAAGCAATCCACCTGCCTCGGCCTCCCAGAGTGCTAAGATTATAGGCGTGAGCCACCGCACCCGGCCCTTCTTCTGAATCTTAACTTCATTATAAATTGTTACAACCGTGTCTTTTCTTATTTGATTAAATATGACCATCATGTGTTGATTAAGATGTATCTGTCTTGTCCTAGGTAAAAATATATAACTCCCTCTCTGGAGAAATATCCTGGATCCCTGCTGTAGGCTCTGTTCTTTACCATTACATTAAAAGAGCTGTGATATAGAAAAATATATAACACTAGTTATATATCTTTGTGATCTAAAATCTAAACTATGATAAGTCTAAAAATTTAGCTTACACATTACCTGTATTTACTAACTTGTCATAGCACTGAAATTCTCATGAAAATTTAATAAAGGCGAATTAAAAAGTGGTTTTATTTTAGATTTGATGTCTTACTTCATTTCAGTTTGTATTCCTTGAAGCTCTGGTCATGTGGATAGACCAGTTTTAAGCTTGCATTATTAATATAGTTGCATTGCGTATGGCTAACAAACCATAGCCTCAACTTTGGTTTTTGGAGATTGTATATAGTTTTTCTTGGCCTATTTCCCTAATCATTACTAAGCCCCGAGATTTAATTTACAAGGTTCTGAACAAAATTTTTTCTAATATACTTAACTGAGTTTGTGTCTTTTTAAAGAGCATTATGCTTCTTGACTTTCTTTTCTTTTTAAGCTCTAAGACTTAATATTGAATATTATTTTTATTATAGTTTACGGTTCAATTATAAGCTGATTTGTGGTTAGTTTGACTAATATCGGTGTTTAGTATAAATCCAAATAAAAGGAAATTTCCTTCACCTTGACCTGATTGAAGTTGGAGAAGCCCAGTTTACCTAGCTAACCTTGAAATTGAAGGGAAATTACATTGCAAATGAATGATTTGTTTCTATTAACCATTAGCCAGGCTCACCCTGATTATATAGACATCAGATTTTATATATTAGATGTGACATTTTAGTGATCTTAGGTTTTATTCATTAAAATGATTTTTCTTATATATCAGATTAAGATTTTTAATTAGATTTTAACATCTGACTGCAGCTTAGTTCCAGGATAATGAAGTGCATTATAAGTGACATACACTGTACCACTAGTACCAATCTTGCTCTATTTGCTGCTGCTAATGCATCATTATAGAATACCAGGACAGCAGAAAGGAATATTACATAGTAGAGAGAAAAACAGTTTGATAATGTGATTAAAAGGACACAATTATTGTAAACTGTTACATGATGTGGGACTTTTTACAAAGTTTTTTTCTTCTATTCAAATGTTGCTAAGGATTTGAAGCGTTCCTTACCATCTGGACTTGGTCTCTCAGAAACCCAAATTACATCACATGGTTTTGACAGTACCAAAGAGGGGATTATTGAAGCAGGAGCATTTCAAGGTAAGAGCCCATGTGTTTGTAAAGGTGACCGAGATGGAGGATGGGAGTCACCAAATGCTACCTTTATTAATGAAGCACAAGAACTGAGTGCTTTGATTCTGTGATAAAATACAAATATAAACACAATCCTTTTTCTCTTCAATTTAAGTAATTTATGAATTGTTTTAATAGTCTTCACATAAATAGATGAAGATGCATACTTTCACTATTATTTAAGAATTGGTTTTAAAATACTGAAATAAAAACTCAGATCTGTAGATTTGGATTATTTTAACTTGTAACCACAAAATTTATATCTTAAATCACTGTTGATTTGTATAAATACAGATTTCCGATTTTAAAGCAAATAGGAAAATGAACTTTTGCTTTTCCTGCTGTATGTGCTGTGTAGATCTCCAAAACTACTCTGAGGTTCAGTAAACTGCTGGGAGGACTCGAAAGATTCAATACATAGTCACACTCGGGGCTTTGATTTATTACAGTGGAAGAATACTAAGTGCAGTTAGTAAAGGGAAAAGGTGCATAAGCTAAAGTCGGGGCAAACTAGGCATAAGCTTCCAAGGGTCTTCTTCTAATGTAGTCATAGAAATTGTTAGTTCCCCAGCAATGAGGTAGGACAATGTATGTGAAATGTTGCTGACCAGGGAAGCTCTTTTAAAGACCAGGTGCTTGGGATCTTTTTCAGGGGCTGCTTACATAGGCATCCAGAAGAAAAGCAAGTAAAAGCAGCATAAACCACATTGTTGGTATAAACACTTGAAGCTCAGGAGTCATTCTTAATTGTTCTGGGAATGGAGGAAATCCCTCCAAATTCAAGTCCCCAGATACCAGCCAAGGGCCAAGTCTTCTTAGCAGGTCTTTTTAAGGATAGCAGAGTGTGGTGGTGAGGCCAGATTGCCTGAGCTCAAGAGTTCAAGACCAGCCTGAGCAATAGCCAGGCACTGTGGCAGGCGCCTATAGTTCTGAGGCAAGAGGATCTCTTAAGCCCAAGACTTTGAGATTGTTGTGAGCTATGATGCCATGGCATTTTACCAAGGACAACAAAGTGACACTCTTGTCTCAAAAAAAAAGGAAAAAAAAATAGCCAGTTAGACCTGCTATTCTGCACACATCTCATATACATACATATACACACACACATATATAATATATACATATAATACACATATATACATATACATACATATATATGTTTATTTTTAGAGAGGGGGGAAAATGTTCTCTTTTTTTAATGCTTTTGCCTGTTACAACTTTTTTTCAGGTTTTTTTAATGTGAGTGAAATAACGTAAAACCATGTAAACTTAGAATATGGAAAATGGAGTGTTTTCACAACAGTGCTGTAGTTAAAAGTGTAACTATAGGCTCTGTGCCTGTAGCTCAAGTGGCTAGGGTGCCAGCCACATACACTGGAGCTGGCAGGTTCAAATCCAACCCGGGCCTGCCAAACAACAATGACAACTACAACCAAAAAATATCTGGGCATTGTGGTGGGCACCTGTAGTCCCAGCTACTTGGGAGGCTGAGGCAAGAGAATCGCTGAAGCCCAAGAGTTGGAGGTTGCTGTGAGCTGTGACGCCACGGGACCTACCCAGGGCGACAGCTTGAGACTCTGTCTCAAAAAAAAAAAAAAAAAGTGTAGGTATAGTTGATGTTCAGTAAAGTATATCTTAATGCTGCATTAAAATTTCACAAAATGAAGAAAAACATTCTTATGCCTTTGCAATCCTTATCCCTCTTTGCATTCTTACGTTTAGAAAAGTGAAGCTATAAAAAGGGAGCAAAAATGTCAATATCTAAGTCATTCTGAGGCATTGTGGCATTCTTACATAGGTGATAACCCTGAATTGGAAAGATAATAATAGCATACAAATGGGGGTGGTCAGGAATGGTTTGTTTTCACATGTCCCTGACCCTCCCACACATTGGTTTATGACTGTTGAGTGCCTAAAACATAATTTGATACCATTCTGGAGCAGTCACCAATTTCCAAATTAAATGTCAACATAGAATAAAACATTAATTTTACTATTAAGGCATTTTAAGTATTTTCCATGAAATTATTTGGCTGACATTTGATTTAATCCTTTTTCCCTTAAGTGAAACAGTCTTAGACTATTCTCTTCAACTGATATAAAATGTAATGCACAAGCATTAAAATGCTAGTCAGTTTGACTTGTTTACAGATATATCCTAATCCTTCAAATTGGAATAAAGAGTATGTTTCATGGCTTCTATACTGCTGGTAGGATTGCAAACTAATATGTTCCTTTTGGAAAGACATCTGGAGAACACTTAGAGAACTAAAAATTGACCTGCCATTTGATCCTATAATTCTTCTATTAGGTTTATATCCAGAAGACTAAAAATCACACTACAATAAAGATATTTATATCAGAATGTTTATTGCAGCCCAATTCATAATTGCTAGGTCATGGAAGAAGCCCAAGAGCCCATCGATCCACGAATGGATTAATAAATTGTGGTATATGTACACCATGGAATACTATGCAGCCATTAAGAAAGATGGAGACTTTACCTCCTTCATGTTTACATGGATAGAGCTGGATAATATTCTTCTTAGCAAAGTATCCCAAGAGTGGAAGAAAAAGTATCCAATGTACTCAGCCCTACTATGAAACTAATTTATGGCTTTCATAGGACAGCTATAACCCAATTTTAGCCCCGGAATATGGGGTGTGGGTGGGGTGTGGGGTGGCGGGCGGGTGATTGGTGGGATCATGCCTATGGTTCATCCTATAAGGGTACATGTGAATCTCTCTAAATGTAGAATATAAATGTCTTAACACAATAACTAAGAAAAAGACTGTTAACCAGTTGGATGAAAGTATTTCAAATTGTATACAGAAACAGTACATTGTACCCCATGTTAGTATTAATGTACTCTTTGAACTGAGTTTATAAAACATCTTTTAACCTACACTGCATTATGGATCAGTGTATTAAAAAGATAGTCATTCTGCCATACTCAAATTAGTTAAACATTGTAGCTGTTTTATATTCCCTTATTTTAAGATGTATGTAGATAAATTGGAATGAACATGAAAAAGAACCACAGTGATTAAAATCTAGAAAATTGGTCTTATAAAAAATGTCAAATGAATTATGACTGTGTTAGCTGTCTGGAAAAACGAATGATAACTTAAGCAGTTACCTGGTTTGAGCAGTTACTGCACAAAGAATAGTAATATTATTTTTCCATCTATCTCTACTCCATGTGTTTCCACCTAGAGCATATTTAGAAAAAAGAAGATACTAAAATTCATCCTAAAATCACAAATATGAAATCTGCCTAAAAACAAAGATGTTACAGGATCAATGAGAGTGGAAATCATGAATAAATCAAAGTTTATGAGTGAAGTGTACTTGGTTCTTGGGTTTTGTTTTAATAGAGATTTCAGTCATTACATACATATATTCATACTCCTAGACTTCTGTTGTTGAGATGAAACAGATCTGTTCCCCCAAATTTATTCAATTAGCAAGATCCTGGATTTTTAAGAGTTATTTTTTATTGGTTATTGTTTAGGCCAGGCATGGTGGCTCACGGCTGTAATCCTAGCACTTTGGGAGGCTGAGGCAGGTGGATTTCTTGCACTCAGGAGTTTGAGACCAGACTGAGCAAGAGTGAAACCCATCTGTGCTAAAATAGAAAAGAAATAAAACAAAATAATAAATATTTAGAATATGAAAGATATAGCACAGTGATAATTACCTTTGGTGAAGCACAAAAGATAGAAGTCCAGTTACCTCAGCACCACATTATTTGGCATTTTAGTTTGGAAAGTTGCATTTGTTATGTATTTTATGCACATCTCATGTTGTGCCATAGCATTAGTTCTTATGCAAGATTAGTAAACGGCAATCACTAGAACAACAGAGATCTATTTTCCTGAGGTCATCAAGACATGACTCTGTAGTATTAATACTTATAATAGAATCCCTTGTCTGTTGGATAGTAGAGATACAGCCTTTGTTTAAAATGATAATTAGACTAGATAACTTGTTCAAGTGTCTTCTGACTCAGCAAGTAATTTATGGATTAGTGTTTTCTGTATTTAATAATGGAGATCTTATGGTGTCATAAACTCTGGGTCTGTAATAAGAAACTGTCTTAAACTCTCTGGATCTCCTTTCTCTTACATTTTAATGTGAGAGTTCAGACTAGTCCATTTCCATTATGCCTTCTAGTTTTAAATGCAATAATTCAACAGATTTAAAGAGACAAGTATCTCACTTTAAAAAGTTGTGATAGGCTTGGTGCCCATAGCTCAGTGGTTAGGGCGCCAGCCACATATATCAGGGCTGGTGGGTTCGAACTGAGCCGGAGCCTACTAAAACAACAGTGACAACAAAAAATAGATGGGTGGCTCAGTGCCCATAGCTCAGTGAGTAGGGTGCTGGCCACATACTCTGAAGATAGCAGGTTCAAGCCCAGGCCAGGCCTGCTAAACAACAATGATAACTGCAACAACAACAACAAAAATAGCCAGGCGTTATGGCAGGCGCCTGTAGTCCCAGCTACTTGGGAGGCTGAGGCAAGAGAATTGCTTAAGCCAGTGGTTGTCAACCTTCCTAATGCCATGACACTTTAATACAGTTCCTATGGGTTGCAGCCCCACAGGTTGAGAACCACTGGCTTAAGCCAAGAGTTTGAAGTTGCTGTGAGCTGTGATGCCACAGCACTCTACTGAAGAGTGACACAGTGAGACTCTGTCTCAAAAAAAAAAAATGTTGTAACAATCTATTTAGGTCTCTTGTATATTTGAATTTTAATGTGAGATCCAGCCTAAGTTAAAGTGTTTATACTATTAGACCTAGTGACTGTTTCTGCAACAGAATTTAGTATATCTGAAATATGACCAATTATTACTAATCGTAAATAAAGAAACTAGATGTTGATTCTTTGTCATGAGAAAATTGTATTACGAGTTTGATACATTATATGTTTTCCAGAGAACTACAGAAGAATGTAATTGAAATAATAACCCATTATACACATTAAAAAAGACTCAGCTAGCTGTGGAAGGAGTTTCATATGTTTTTAAAATTCTTTTTAATTATCACTCCTCTTTGGTTTCATGCTGAACATTAGCAACAATGTTGGGTAGTCAGTATTTCTTAATCTGTGGATAACTAATGTTAAGTAATTTGCTGGGGTGTTGCTGATATTGTGATAGAGCCAGAATTTCACACCCAGAGTTAGAATTTAAAACTCAGTTGTGTTTCACTTAAAAATTGTGTTTTTTCTTCTGGTTCTCAAACTTGGTTGTGTTTGACACTCATCTTGAGTAACTTTTAGAAAACAATAGATGCCTGTTTCACTGACAGTCTGTAGATCGTTTAGCATGCCCCAAGTGTGATTTAATAGCTTCAGTGGTGATTCATATAATCAGTCAGAAAATATTCTATATCAGCACTTCTCAGACTTCAGAATACACACACATCACCTGGGCTACTTGTGAGAATGCAGATTCAGGTTCAATAGGTCTAGAGAGGGTCTGAGATTTTGCTTCTAACAAGTTTCCAGGTGACTTAATTACAATAGGTCCCTTGCATCTGCATTATGAAAGACAATGAGCTACATTATGTGATATTTGAGTTATGATTTGAAACTTTTGACTATAATTACTGTGACTGCTCTGAGGCATTCACATTTCTGTAAGACATATTCAAACATGCTTTAATATCCCTAAAATAAAATGCCTGTGAATCTTTACTTAAAAAGTTTTTCCTTAATACATAAAAGTTACAAAATAGTTACTTAAGGTTTAAATCAGAGTCTAGGTAAAGTCCTGTTTAGATGTGATCTTGCCAAATTTCTTGTATAGTTAGATGTTTTGGTTTGCTTTGATAAGCTTAATGAAAAGTTTACGTGAGAACTCGGCCTGGCGGCCCCCATTTATTAGTCCTTTCCTGCAAGAAAGCAAATGTATTAATTCAAGCTCTTAATCCTAGTGCTTGAATATTTTAAAGGAAATATCAGGAAACCTATGTTCAGAGTGTGCAGTATTTAGGGGAGGAGAAGGATTTTCACAGTTAAATGTCTGTCTACCTTTTCAGGTTCCCCCGCACCACCACTGCCATCTGTTATGTCTCCTAGCAGGGTCGCAGCTAGTCAACTGGCCCAACAAGGAAGTGATTTAATTGTTCCTGCAGGTATTCACTGCACTGATCGATACAGCCTTTCTTGCTCCTGCTGAAGCTAAACTAATTCCCTTAGTTTCATAATCACTTGCTTATTTATTCTTAGGTGTGTGTTATTCTGGCTTTTGTGTGGCTGCCTTATTAACAATAAGAGAAATAATCTTTCTAGCCACAGCCTTTCTGTCTGGCTTTTCAAAGTAACTAGGTTATATTTCAGGCATGAACTGTAATTTATTTTAAAATTAAAAACATTATGAAATTTGATTTAAGACACCCTTTCTTTGCTCTAGGAAAAATTGGTTACTTGTTTGATTCTAAACTCTCCGCTTTGCAGCTTTGCCTTCTGTGTTCGGTTAAATAAAAAAGCAACCTTCAACAATTGGGTTGTTTATTTTGGGTAACAGGTTAAGTGGAAAAGGTTGTATCTTCCTATTTTCTCTTCAATTTACAAGTAGTTTGCAGATTGCAGCAGTGCAACAAAATAACTAGGTAATTTACCAGTCATACCTAGTGAAAAACACTTGAGAACAATCAGTGTCTTTACTTGCACTTGTTCATGTTACTAGAGTGTGAAAACAAGGGGAAAAATGAACACATTTCTTTTTATATGAATATTAACATTTATGTTTTATTTCTGTGAGAATTTTGTAGATTCCTAAATGTGTTTCACCCAAAACACTGTTCTCAATCTTAGACCGTGGGAAAGCTATGGTAAACATTGGTCAGGCTGGCAGCACCTATGGCTCAAAGGAGTAGGGTGCCAGCCCTATATGCTGGAGGTGTCAGGTTCAAACCCAGCCCCAGCTAAAAGCTGTAAAAAAAAAAAAAAAAAATTGGTCAGGCTGTAGGAATAAATAAGAGAAGAAATTTTTGCCAACTCTAATTTTTTAAACCTGCTTTTACAGCATTTTCTTTTTTTCCTTATTTTATTGTTCTTTTTAAATTTTTATGAAGTTTCCATCTGAAGTCATTAGTATCATAAACATTTATGGAACATTTTTCTGCTTTGAAAAATATTTTACTGTTAGGAACTATATTGCTGTTAGAGTTGCTTTCATGTCATAAATTCTTAATTGTTAGAGCAGGACATTGTCAGGACTTTATATTGCCTTTATTCATTATGGCTAGTTTGTAGAGGTTTTTTTTATTTAATTTTTTTTGGTTTCTTGAGAAACAGAGGTACAATGTAGGTTTTGTTTCAACCCAGTCTTTCAGACTAATGATAAGAAATTTTAGCAGCTACTTGAATTGAACTATTTAATAAAATTTGAATTATTTTTTCGAATCCTCCAAAATTATAGCAACATGCAGTTGTTGCCCTGGGCTGAGCATTACAATGAAAGAGATTACCATGGGGGAATACATGGCCTTTCAAATTTCTTATTGACAAAGATAGTTCTTTTTAGAGTCATTAAGTAGTAAGACTAGTTGTGGAAATTTTGTTTTTCTTGTAGTAAACAGTTGCTTATATAGAAAAGGCGGCTGATTGCAACAGTTTTGTTTTTTTTTTTTTTTAAGAAATCAGACAAACCATATCACATTTGTGTTTAGTAACAGAAATGTTTTTCAAGTGATTAGGAAATTATTTTCAGTGATTCTAGAAAGTTCTAATTCTTCTTTTTGTGGGAAACTTTTTATTTCTTAGATGCTTAAGTAGTTTAATTTGAACAACATCAATTTTTTTTTCTTCTCCTGTTTGTCTTTATCTGGATTGTGCTTTTTATCTTTTGTTATGATCATGCAGGTGGCCAGAGAACACAGACAAAAAGTGGACCAGTTATTCTAGCAGATGAAATTAAAAATCCTGCAATGGAAAAGTTAGAACTTGTTAGAAAGTGGAGTCTGAACACCTATAAGGTTTGTAATTTTTTAATACTTCTACCCTAAATGATTCTAAGAATTTTAATTTCTATGTTATTCAAATTATATTACAATCATATGAATATAGAGGAGAAAAAATGGCCATCTAAACGCGGTGGATATATAATTAGAATATTGCTGATCTTTTTATGTAATTTAAAAAGTGCAAAAGAGTACCAAAATGCTTGTTAAGTGACAGATAATGTACAGATAATGTATAATTGAAGAAATGTAGTACCTTGGAATACATTTAGCTGTAAAGCTGCTTATACATATGACTGCCCCACTTTTTGATCCTTTTTAGCTGCTAAAGGTCAAGAGAGGTATATTAATTCTCCCAAGTTTGAAATTATCTGATTTTACCATGGTAGCTAAGCATTAACTGTACAGGCAGCACTATATTGATTGCAAGAGTTAGATTCCTAAAGTTTGTTAACATTGTTAGTTGCATTTGGTGATTGTTTTTCTTAGGCTTTCCATAAAAAATAAGTAAATTATTTGTACTGTATTTGATGTACAAGTTGTCCCTGGGTTATGAACAAAATAGATTTGGTAGGTTTGTTCTTAAGTTGAATTTGCATGTAAGTTGAAACAGGTACATTTACTTTGCAAGTCATACATTAGTTGAATGTTTATAACCTGGAGACCACTTGTATTATAAATAACTCAAGGCCCAAATTCATGTCGTATCTTTGAATCTTAACAAGGACAAGACAATAGAATTCTTCAAATAATTAAGTGGTTGAAAGCCCTAGCAGCTTAGGTTAGAGTATTAGCAACAACTCTCTGTATTCCTTAACTGGCTATGGGTCTCGTGGTTAATAAATTGGGAATTGTCTGTATTTTTATATAAAGCAGGTCTTTTATGTGTCTTCTCAAGAGTAATACAGAAGTGAATTTATTCTTTCAGTTAATACATTTAAAGTATAATTTGAAGTCCTTTACAAAAGCACAAGCTTTTCTGAGGTGGTAAAAATGCCCTGAACTGAGCCACTTGAGTCTTTCTGGAAATTATTCAGTTCATGTTAATGTAGAATCTGAGACTTGCTGATGGTAGTCCTGAAAAAGTGATGTTTAAACTCATCAGGACATTCTACTAAATCATTGCTCTTTCTGTTCTCAAAGATATGGGTTCTCTCATTCCATGTATTATTTTGCCTTTATATTTCCTCATTATCACAATACTTCACAAATTTCTTCTCCATCTTCTTGCTGATCCCACATATCCCGTCACCCATTAAATCCTGTGGATTCTGTCTCCTTAATATTTTTTTGCTTTTCCCCCTTTTCTCCACCTCATCCTTCACAGCCATAGTCTACATCTATGTTACTCTCTCATGTTGCTGTAATAGCTTCTTGACAAGTTAGATTACATATTCTGCACTATCCAATGTTGTTTGCTCTTGCTTAAAATCCTTCAGTTGATCCCTGAGTGGATCAGTTGGAATGGAACGAATCTGACCCCTATCTGTCTTTCCAACATTATCTCCTACTGCTCCTCTGTTCTGCATGTGGATCCAGTGGTCCATGCAAAAGTACCCAGAGACTTCCTAAGCGATCAGTGCTTTCTCAGACTTCTATAACTTTGTTCGTGAGGCTGTATTTGTCTGCTGCTTGGAATTCCCTTTTATTTTACTTGTTTATCTTTCATACCAGACTGAACTTCTATTTATTAAATCCATTTATTCAGCCATTCCTTTCCAATTTGCCTCTGTTAATTTTCTACTTCCATACATTTAAAGAACACACACCCTACTTCTAAACTAAATCCTAGCAATTACAAAGTACATACTTTTAAACTTTCATTGATTTGAGCCTTGTATCATTTAGTTGATATTTTCCCTGTATACTTGTTCCTATGTGTCTATGTATTATGTGTATTATCTATTCTTTTCTTCCATCTCTTACCTCTACGGTAATCCGTGTTGAATCATTACTAAGATTTTATCTTTATCTTTTACATTAACATATCACATTTAAGCCTTTTAAAAATTTGTGTTAGTGAAATTAACAGCTGTAGTCCTAGCACTCTGGGAAGCCAAACCAGGAGGATTGTTTGAGGTCAAGAGTTTGAGACCAGCCTGAGCCAGGAGTGAGACCCCATCTGTACAAAAAATAGGCCAGTCATGTGGTACACACCTGTAGTTCCAGCTGCTTTCAAGGTGGAGGCAGGAGGACCAGTTAAACCCAGGAGTTTGAGGTTGCAGTGAGCTATGATGATGCCAATGCACTCTAGCTTGGTGACAGAGCACAACTCTGTCACTCTGTCTCCAAAGAAAAAGAAAAGAAAATGAGAATTCTTCAAAATGTTATACATATGATACTATGTGAAGGAGGCATTATTTTCCTCAAAGTGATCACTTTATATTTACTTATTTATTTTCTTTTTACTTGTTTAGCGACAAGGTCTTACTCTTTTGCCCTGTCTAGAGTGCTGTGGTGTCATCATAGTACACAGCAACCTCAAACTCCTGAGCTCAAGCTGTCCTTCTGCCACAGTATCCCAAGTAGCTGGGAATACGGATACGTACCACCACTATTTTTAAATGAAGAATTTTTTCATTAGAACTTAACTTAGATATTTTAATATAAGTCAAAAGAAAAAAAGAAAGTTCAGACTTATATGATTTTATGTAATATGTAGCCCAGCGTGTCCAGACTGACCAACCAAAAGCTCAGAGTATAATATTGACCTTCTTAGGTCTACATGACTCTCTTCTCATGGCTTACTGACCTTTGCAGTCCAAATTGTTGCCAGTGTTGGGCACTAATTGTTATTTGGGTAATGCATCAAATATTGGTTGATTTAGGTTTGTTTGTTATCCATTTTACGCCTTAGTAACTTGATTCTGGCTATATCTTTGATCCTCTCTTTCATGATTTCTACCTATAATTTCTTCTGATTCTATTCTCTAACAAATACTTTAAGGGCTTTCCTCAAAGAGAGTATTTAGCACTTCATTTACTTGTTAATTTTGGCCCCAATACTAGTCTGCTGATTCAAAGCAAACATAATGGAACCACATTTAAGTTAAGGCCTTGAACTCATCTTCTTAAATATTATTTTAATCTCCCTGAATTTATTTATAAAATATGAACCCAAAATTTTATTTATTCTTCATCTGTAGAAATAGTTGAAATAATGAACTCTGGTTTATCTTTTTCAGTTTGTTTTTATTTTTTCCTGGTCTAGAATACAGTGCTTTTTAAAGGTTTTCGTTTTGTTTTGTTTTTTTAAGAATCTCAGTTTTAGCATTCAGAGCTGTTAGGTATCTTTCCCAAACATTAAATACTTTTTTTTTTTTCAGACAAAGTCTTGTTATATTCGGTAGAGTACTGTGGTGTCACAGCTCACAGCAACCTCAAACTCTTGGGCTCAAGCAATTCTTTTGCCTCAGTGTCCCAAGTAGCTAGGACTACAGGTGCCCACCACAATGCCTGGCTATTTTTTGGTTGCAGTTGTCATTGTTGTTAAGCAGGTCTGGCCAGGCTTGAACCCACTACCCTTGTTGTATGTGGCCAGTGCTCTACTCACTGAGCTACAAGCACTGAGCCACATTAAATACTTTCTAAAAATGTTTAAGAAACTGCCTTGCATTCACACCCTGATCAAACTCATGCTCTGATTAATTTATTGATTGACCTACTCACCTGTTGATTTTCTTTTTATGCTTCCTGCTTTATATTTCACCTTAGTAACCCTTTTTGTAACTTTAGGCTATTGCTATGAATTTATCCTTTGCTTGTATTTAAATGTATTTATTCCTTTTTTTGCGTTACAGAAAAGCTCTTGGTGCTATGTAAATATTCAGAGTACACAGTGACTATCTTATAAGTTCATGAGCCATGATGCTGATTCATGGTATTGTGTACACTATTTTTCACCTATCTTCCTACAAGGAGGATATCTAATAGAGCAATAATTTACTTTCTATTCCTACTACCTGTTTACCTTGGCACTATTTGCACTTTAATTTTCAAAACAAATTCTTTATTTATGTGGAAAATTGAGTAGGATCTGGTACCAGTAAATGGTCTCCATTTTCAAGGACTTTGATAAAAGGTAGAAAACTTAGATTCTTAATTTTCTTCTATTTTAAACTTTATGATATATACTGATCTTCAATTTTATATTTTAATTTTAATATACACTAGGAATCAATTTAAATAAAAAGATCATGTGAAAAACTTCTTCTGGGAACCCTGATGACTGGGAGAAATGGCTAGGAGCTTTATTCTCACTACAGCTTTCTTTACAAAGCTACATGTAGTCAATCTGTAGTGCTCTTTTACCTGATTGGAATGTAAGCAATGTAAGTACAGTTTCAAACCTATTTCAAGTGTCCAGATTTATGGACTTAATTTGCCTAATAATCAGTATCACCTTACTCTTCCTACCACCTTAACTTCCTTACCTACTTAGCACTTGATGAATCTTGGTGTGGAAGACAAATGTGAGAATGAGTGACCTATCTCCTTTATCTTGTTACAATAATGTCTACCATTTTAGACATTATTTCTTACTGTTGTTTTTTTCATTAAAATCATAGTGAATGGGCATCGTGGCTAAAGCCTATAATCCCAGCCAAGGCTGGAGAATTATTTAAGGCCCCTGGTTCAAGACTAGCCTGGACAACGTGGTGAGATACACCTCCCCTAAACTCCCGCAGCCACCCTAGTCTATGCAAAAAAATTTAAAAATTAGCCAGGTGTGATAAGCCCTCGTTATAGTCCCAGCTATTCAGGAGGCGTAGGCAAGAGGATTGCTTGAGGGAAGTTTGAGGTGAGCTATGACCAGGCCACTGTACTTTTGCATGGGTGACAGAGAACCTGTCTAAAAAAAGACTTTTTAAAATAAATTTTTTTTAAATCACAGTGTTGGCTTGGCACCGGTGGCTCAGCAGCTAGAGTACCAGCCACATACACCAGAGCTGGTGGTTCGAACCCTGCCCGGACCTGCCGAAACAACAATGACAACTACAACCAAAAAATAGCTGGGCATTGTGGCAGGCGCCTGTAGTCCCAGCTACTTGGGAGGCTGAGACAAGAGAATTGCTTAAGCCCAAAAGTTTAAGGTTGCTGTGAGCCGTGACGCACTCTACTGAGGGCGACACAATAAAACTCTGTCTCAAAAAAAATTAAAAATTAAAATCACAGTGTCTTCAGTTTAACCCTTCTGTTGATATGATTTTAATCCCTTAGGAATGTTTGTATATTTTTCCTGGGAATAGTTTTATCCTCCTCCTGTAATTTTGGTCTGTTACCTCTTCTATTATTTCCTATGTAGTTAAGAATTCCTCTACTTTAAAAAAAATTATGTGTGTATATATATATATGTTTATTTATAAAGATTCTTAGTTGGGCTGGGTGAGTGGCTCATGCCTGTAATCCTAGCACTCTGGGAGGCTGAAGTAAGTAGATTGCTTGAGCTCAGGAGTTGGAGACCAGACTGAGCAAGAGCGAGACCCTGTCTCTAAAAAAAAAAAAAAAAAAAATAGCCTGGCATTGTGGTAGGTGCCTATACTACCAGCTACTTGGGAGGCTGAGGCAAGAGGATCATTTGAGCGCAAGAATTTGAGGTTGCTGTGAGCTGTGATGCCGGCAGTGTACCCAGGGTGACAAAGTAAGACTCTGACTCAAAAAAAACCAAAAATAAATTAAATAAAAATAAAGATCTTTAGTTGATGAGAATAGAAAACATGTTGAGAAATTTGTTTCAAGTTTAAATAGAAAAATACGCAATAAAAGCCCCTATTTGAGCATCATAAAAGGTATCTATATTAGAAAAGCATTTGTACCCTCTTAATATTTTGAAATTAAATATATGTATATATGAATGGCAGATTTGTGTATATTGACAAGGAAAAGTCTTGAAATATTTGCTTATAGAAAAGAAATGTTCAGGATATTAGTATAGCATAATTTCGTGTTTACTGTAGAAGTATTATATATGTGATTATATATGGGGTTTGGAGGGTTTTTTTGAGACAGAGCCTCAGGCTATCACTCTGGGTAGAGTGCTGTGGCATCGCAGCTCACAGCAACCTCAAACTTCTGGGCTTAAGTGATTCTCTTGCCTCAGCCTCCCAAGTAGCTGGAACTACAAGCACCCACCACAATGCCCGGCTGTTTTTTGGTTGTAGTTGTCATTGTTGTTTGGCAGGCCTGGGCCGGATTCAAACCCGCCAGCTCTGGTGTATGTGGCTGGCTTCTTAGCTGCTTGAGCTACAGGCACCGAGCCCCTAAGCTATTCTTAAAATGATTTGATTTTCAACAAAAATTATTAGAAAATTTATTTCCATGTGCTTTGAAATTAGGTACTTTTAAAAAATATATAGGTTTCTATACCATTATTTCTAAAACAGAATACAATAAGAAAATGTAATATCATGCTATCTGGGCAAAAATAAATGGAAAACTCAGGGATCTCTAATCTCTCTCTCTCTCTTCCTCCCCACCCCCTTTCTTCTCTCTTCTTCCTGTCTTCCTATACACATTAAGCTACTTAGTGGGAAGACAAAAGCAAAGGAGCATTGAAAACCAATTAGAAACTAAAATGTTGGCATGCTTATTATTCCTATATTAACAGTCTAATATTATTCTTAAATCGATGTCAAATATTTGTTTTAAATAATCTACCCAAATGCCCTAAACTTGAAATATGATTACATAAAAGAGTTCTTCTGGCAGTATATAAGTTAGCTAAATAAATCTTAAAACTTCCCCTGATTAGTGTAACAGTAGTTAGACATTGTCTGGTAAATTTATACTGAATCTTGATGAACTAATAAGGGGGCTGACAGCTTTCTGTTTGTTAGACTAGCTTATTTGAGGCCAAAAAATAGTATAGCCACATGCACTAGGATTTGTATTTTGGATTGCTGTATTATTTTTTTCTTTTGTTCTTTTTTTTCTTCCTAAGCAAATTGTATCTTTCTACTTTTAGTGTACTCGACAAATTATCTCTGAGAAGCTAGGCCGTGGCTCAAGAACTGTGGACCTTGAACTTGAAGCTCAAATTGATATATTAAGAGATAACAAGAAAAAATATGAAAATATTCTAAAACTGGCTCAGACACTGTCAACCCAGCTTTTCCAAATGGTGCATACCCAAAGGCAACTTGGAGATGCATTTGCTGACCTGAGTTTGAAGTCATTAGAACTCCATGTAAGATTATTTTGAGTAACTATTAGGGATGGGAGAAAATGGTAATAGAAGTACTCTAAGAGGTTATTTGTTACATTTATGATTTGCTGAACTCATAATGAAAGTGGAATTCTGAGGTGTATTTTTTAAGATATTTCATATAATCTTTAAGAAAGCCCAGTTGACTTCTGTCAACTTTACTTTTTATGAACTATTGTATTTATATTTTTCTTCCTCTTGTTTATTGCTTTTTTAATGTTGCCGTTTATCTCTTAATGAGTATCAAAGTAATAAATAAAGTTGTAATATGTTAACTTTTTCTAAAAGTTGTGAAAATGATTTTTCCTATACTGTTATACTTCCAGTAACATTTATGTAGACTTCAGTGGGTAACTTATCTTGTAAAAACTTAGTGCTAAAACTCTTCAGCTGCCCTGCCTTTCTATTTAATGTTTTAACATACATTGATTGATATTCTTCTTATATAATCCTATAACTGCCAATATTTGCAAATAAGGTCTAAAAAATTTTGAAGACTGGGTCCATAGTAAAGAATTACATAGACCTGTCTTAAATGGAAAATGCTTTTAGCATAATAAAGAATTTTACTTTCGGCTCGGCGCCTATAGCTCAACCAGCTAAGGTGCCAGCCACATACACCTAAGGTGGCGGGTTCAAATCCCCAGCCCGGACCCGCCAAACAACAATGATGGCTGCAACCAAAAAATAGCTGGGCGTTGTGGCAGGCGCCTGTGGTCCCAGCTACTTGGGAGACGGAGGCAGGAGACTCGCTTGAGCCCAGGAGTTGGAGGTTGCTGTGAGCTGTAATGCCACGGCACTCCACCCAGGGGGACAGCTTGAGGCTCTGTCTCAAAAAAAAAAAAAAAAAGAATTTTACTTTCCTGCTATTATGATCAGTTTTTTATTTGGTCATATATATTCCTGATTAATTTATTAATTAGTAAAACTTATTAGTAAAATTTATTAGTAAAACTTAAACTGGGAA